>JAAAKQ030072279.1:5320-15391 GCA_010016005.3 Zanna intricata | reverse complement strand
AATTATCTTGAAATAAATTTTATGTTTCGTCCAGCGTTTTTTTTTTCGTATAGCCCACTTTAGACAGTACGTTTAATCAACATCTTAGCCCATGCTTCTTTCATTTTTCTTGAATGGTTTTCTTTGTCTTCTTGGGTCCATTTTCTCCCTCTTCTGTGAGTGGGTATTTTCTTCTCCTGAAGCTCTATTTCTTGTATTATTTTTCTGAAGGTTGCTCTGTTTTATAAGATTTCTGAGTCTATTGAATTGTTTTCTAGGTCATTGTCTATTTCTTTTAACCAGGTTATCTTACTCTTGTGACTGTTTAGTACGGTGAAGATCTGTTTGGTTAGTCTGCTGTTTTCGATTTTGTATATGTCTCCATAGAACTGTAGTCTTCTTTTCCTGATTCTGCCTGTTATTTCATCTATTTTGGAATAAAGCTCTTGATTTGATCTTTGTTTATATTCTAACTCTTTATCATTTTTTGTACCTAATATTTTCCTTAGAATCCTTCTTTCTATTTTCTCAATTTTTTAATTTTTTCTATGTCCTGCAGTTTATGTAGCTTAAGCGTTTCCGCTGCATAAAGGACTTCCGGCCTAGCTACCGTTTAGTAATGCCTTAGTTTGGTGTTCCAAGATAAGGATTTCTTGTTATAGATGTTTTTCGTGATATGATTTGCTTTTTCTATTTTCATTAGTCTGTTTTCTAGTGAAATTTTTTCACTATTATTTGGGGTTATCCAATCTCCTAAGTATTTAAAACTGCCTGTTTTAGCAATTATATTTGTGTCTATCTTAAGATGTTGTGGGGCATTCTTGATGTTTGTCATGTATTGCGTTTTTTCAAAGGTGATGTGTAGCACAGTTTTGGCCGCTTGCCTTTGGAGTTCTGTTATTTGCTCTTGTGCGTGTTCTATAGTGTCTGTAATTAATGCCATATCATCAGCAAAGGCTAAGCCATCTATTATAATTCTTTTGCCTTTTTGTTCCAAGATGTAAACCTCTAGTGTTAATTGCCTTTCTCCACTCTCTATCTTCTCTAACTTTTTTCTACCTTCTCTGATGTATATTATTAAAATATACATTTGGATGGAAGTTTCTTTTAAAGAAAATTAAATTAACATCAATCTCATTTAATAATATTATGATGACAATTCAAAACAGTGACTAATGGATTAGGAGATGAATTATAATTAATCATAACTATAATCGTAGTACAATTTATAAATAAAAACCAGCATTTATAATATTTCGAAATATGAGAAGGAAATAAAATTGTCAGAAAGAGATTAAAAAACAATGTGATATGCGGTACGGCACAAATATATAGTGAACGAAAACCCAAGGTCGAACAGTCCAGCATCTAGAGTAAATCCGTATAAAACTATACGCTCTGTACAAAACCTCAGACGGGCCATATGCGCCGTATCTCATAGTAGGTAGGTTGCCCGTACAGCAAGGTGGTTAAGTTCCTTACTTTATTCACCGCAGCGAACGTATTAATAAATCAATATATTTAAACTTTTTTTTAAATCTGATGTGGACACTACACTACTTCCTTGTACACCTATTAAATTACATATACACTTTTTTTTCTTTTTTTGAAATGAAAAGTACGTAAAATTTTATTTCTAATATTTTTAAATCTTCTAATATTAGTAAAATTTCTAATATTTTTTTCATATTTATGTTTTTCTTTTTTATCGTAAATGTTTTCTACAATCAGATATTAATAAATCAATATTAGTACTTAATGTATTAATATATAATTATTTACCTAATTATATGTTAATAAATAAATATATTTAAATTTAAAAAAAACTATTATATAAAAAAATACATGAAGTCTTAATTCGAACGGATGTGTATTCTCCTTATATATGTCATTAATTAAATTTTAGTTTGGCTTTAACTCTGCAGCCAATGAAAATAAGTACCACTTTTGATATATTGTTGAAAAGCTTTCGATGAGGGCTTATTACTGCAGTTAATAAATTCAAAATCCAATTTTTTTTTTTTTGGACTCTTGTTCAGACGGTTGCAATAAAAAGGGAATTTGCATAACTAGATGTTACAGCAGTTCTAAATCCAAAATTTCAATATTTTACAGCTAATAGTTTTTGAGTTATGCGAAATGGATATTTCCGTAGAAATCTGAAAACCGAAATTTTTCCCGATACAATACATGTAACTTAAAAAAAAAAAATATGTATGTGATGTTTAATTCGAACCGATGTGTGCATGGTTACGGATCCGACACGTTCTCACTTACACCACATAATTACTTGAGTGACATTAAACAAAAAAAAAATATGTGATGCGATATGTTTCCACCACACTGCAACTGTATAACTCTTCACTTTATTAAAGAATTGTAGGATCGTACCTCACTTGCAAATGAAGTAAATTTAATGAAATGCAGCAAAAAATATGTATAATTTAATGGGACAAAAAAAGGCATGTAGTGTCCACATCAGATTTTTTTTTTTTTTTTTTTTTATAATGGCTTTCAGCTATCTTGGTAATGCTATTATCATAACTAACTTAATAACTCATTGTTATTAAGATAAGATCACTTATATTCTTGTTTCTTATCACAAAATAATTTCAATATCAAAGATTAGGAAGATTGTTGCGATCAAGAAGTGAATGGAGAATGATTTTCGTGAGGAGGATATTTTTGAGAATCCACACTCGAATGGTGAATTTTTTTCTCGTCTAAACTTTGATTTTTTTGAGATTGTTATTGTTTTATTTATAATACCTTTTTGCTGAAAGATTTAGATAAAGAGACCTGATTGAGTAGTCGATTTTTCATCATGTTGTATTTCTTGAAGTTATAAATTTATTTTGTGTTGTAAATTACAAAACTTCTGTTAAAAAGAGTTTCCATATTTCTGTGTTCTATTATATATTAAGTAGAATCAGTCTTATTTATTTAGATATATAGATATGTTTTCAAATTACATATAAAGAATGAAAACATAAATTTATAATCTTACTTCAGTTCACAGCTGCGGTTTGGTTACTACTAATCTAGCATTACGTTAAGATGAGTTATTCAGCTTTTAAAATTTAAATTTATTAGTCTGCTAGATTTAATCATGTTTCCCTTTTATATATCTTTATTTGAAAAAAACGTTATTTTTTTTTATTTGTAAATTGTGGGATTTATTCATGTAGATGGTGGATTGATACCCATCTTATAATCCTAATTTTTAATTTTCCTTTAAACTATTTAATGGAAGGACAGATAGATGGAAAAAATTGCGCAGATAGGCAACGTTTGGAATATGTAAAACATATTGTTAGGGATATAGGTTGTAGGGGGGGTATATCGAAATGAAACGACTGGTACTACATAGGAAATCTTGGAGAGCTTCATCAAACGAATTAAATGACTCAAGGAAAAAAAATTTGAATACTGAAATAATTTCCTTACTTTATTTTATTTTCTATAGTATATTGTAAAACAACATTTTAACTTTATTTTTTCGAATTAAAGTACATTTCCACTATTAGTTTCCCTATCCATTTTATTTTTCCTCCTTTAATTAGATAAAATGTTTTCGCCTGTTACTAATAGTACTTAGATTGTATATATGAAATTTGTAGTGTGTTCCCTCATATATCAGTTAAAGTAAATGGTGATGAGGTAAAGTACATATGTATTTTCTCCTACCCCTGTTGACTTTTAATCTGTACAGACTCTAGATGTGCTTCTACATTTCTCAACTTTAAATGCATAAATTTCATTTATTTAAATATATTGCTATATTTAAATAAATTCCTTTTATTTTTAATACCGTTAAGGAAATAACATCCTGTTTATTTGCAAGAATGAAATGGAATATTAAATATTTAAGTAAAAAAATTATTTATTTTTTTCTTAACAGGTAGATTCATTCTTAAATTAATTATTATAAGAGTTAATAAGCGTAGGCTGACTTCTAAAAGAAAGGTTTACTTGTTACATTGTTTAAAGTAACTCCTACTCAATTTTAAAGTTTTTTTTTTGTGTTCTACCGTACAACATGATATTAAAATATGTATATGAAAGGAAATAAATTCAATTTAAGTACTTCTTCTGTAATTAAAAGTTAAATAATTTATTCAGAATTAATTCCTGGATTAGAAAGTTGTTAATTAATTCTCTATTCAAGACTAATTATTTAAAAGTTAAAAAGAAAATTGTTACTAAATTAGTTAAATTTTCCATTTACTTTTATTTTCCATTTATTTTTGTTGTCAGGTGTGACAACAATTCGTTTAATTTTGTAATTATTCGTTCATTATTTGAGTAAAAGCCAGTTTAAAGTGACGTAAGACGTTTGCGTAATTATATTTTCTCGCAAAATAAGAAAGATTGCTTGAAATTAAACTTGTATAATGTTATATAAACGAATATAGTGGGTGGGAATTTCAGAACATTGATAATGTACAAGTTTTCATAAATTGATTAAAATTTAATCTTATGATTTATAAATGTATTTTACATATTTTAGTCTTACAATAATATTTCTTGTTTCAAATGGTCAAAAATTGAATCAGAAAAAATTATACGATTTAGCTGTAGATGTATTTCATGTCAACATGGATACAATAATTAATGTATTAGCTGATTCGATTTACATAATAAGATCATTTACATAAGAAGGGAATAAAGTACCACAGACAGGTCCTTTAGCAGAGCTTTTTCTACATAAACACTGAATAAATTCAAAAATACCGAAAAAATTCAGTATTAAGTTCTCACAATCTTAGGCTGGATGCATCATTCGACTATCAAAAGCCATAGAACATCTCTAGGAGAAGAGGGATTATGGATAAGCGAAAGAATAAATAAATCTCTCATTATAATCGGTTTATAATAATAAATTATACAGATCACACCAGAAATAGATATATATGTTGCCGGTGGACGGAGAGGCCCATTAGAGTGGACAACAACCCCCGTGCTGTGTAATGCTTCAATGTGGGTCCGGCCCGGGGGTGAAGGAAAAAAACACCAAAAAAAAAAAAAATCCACCACAGTACATCGGTATCCACTGGCTAGTATTTAAATCCGTATAAAAGCAACTACCTTTTACTATAATTTTATTATAATTAACCACTTGGAGGTTAATTCGTCGTCGCACCGACCTACCCGGTGGGCTAAAGAAATAAATATAAAAGTTTTTCTATCATTATTATATAGAACAATTTTTTACTTTAACACATGAATTTAGTGTTTATAAATGTTGTAGATTTTTTGTATGATTTACATAATAAGATCCTCGATTTCAATTTTTATTCTTGCAAAATCATCGAACAAAGGAAATAAAGTACTACAGACAGTTCCTTTAGCAGAGCTTTTTCTACATAAATACTGAATAAATTCAGAAATACCGAAAAAATTCAGTATTAAGTTCTCACAATCTTAGGCTGGATGCATCATGCGATTATCAAAAGCCATAGAACATCTCTAGGAGAAGAGGGATTATGGATAAGCGAAAGAATAAATAAATCTCTCATTCTAATGGGTTTATAATAATAAATTATACAGATCACACCAGAAATAGATATATATATATGTTGCTGCACGGATAAAACAAGAATCTCAGCATTTGCCTGGATGGATCGAGGAAACCTGTGGTAAAACACCTGTAGTGATTAAAGCACCATTTAAAAATATGAATTTAATTATAAATAAAATATATATGTAATTGAATTCCATAATAATTATTTTAAATACAATCACACTAGTAGGTTGCGCTCCCTCTCTTATTTCTGTTTAGCCTCCAGAACCACGGTAAGGTATTATACTTAGAGCATGAAAAAGGATGATATGTATGAATGTAAATGAAGTGAGGTCTTATACAGTTTCAAGTCGACCATTCCTGAGATGTGTAATTAATTGAAATCTAACCATCAAAGAACACCGGTATCCACGATAAAATATTCATATCCATATAAAACTAACTGCCTTTAATACGATTTGAACCTTAGAACTCTCGACTTCAAAATCAGCTGATTTGCGATGACAAGTTTAATCATTAGACCAATCGCCAACTGGTAGGTTAGTAGGCTGCGCCCTCTAGGCCAAGATCACTTAGTCTCAAGTTATTGCAATTTTCGTGTTTTCAGCATTTCTGTTGCCATATTACAATATAGGAAGGACCAATGTTCGCTCATATCTCGACTCAAATATGGGAAAAATTTTGGGTGAGCCCTAATTAGTTGTGACTTGATTCTTCGGGTATTTTAAGCTATTGCCCGTTCCAGTAGATCAATTAGGTCTCGAATTGGTGCAATTTTCGTGTTTTCAGCATTTTTTTCCATTTTATAATACAGGGAGAATGAAATATATTAAGGTAAATACTCTCAGATATTAGTTATAAAAAATAACTTCAGAATAATTCACAATTCAGAATACTTTAATGAAAATTATTTGTGTACATGTTTACGTACACGTTGAACAGGTTGCAGAAACTGTAGTGGTTATTTTTAAACTAGTATTATTTAAAAATCCATCAAACAGAGTAATATACTTTTTTCTTTCCTTTTTTTTTTGTAGAAGAGTAATATTTTAATTGTATTTTAAATCAATATATTTAAAACATTTTTAATAGTTCAGTAATTTATTAAAAATGCTAATGGAAGGCCTTCTCTCGTAACCTGTAAAATTGTATTGGAAACACACAAAAACCATTCTGCTATCTGGTTTGACTGAAATGAAGTGTTATTTTTTAAGAAAAACGTTTTTGGTCTATTTGCCCAAGATATTTATGTTAATAAATATAAATACATGTTTAAATTAACAGAAGAGTAGGTAGTAAGGAATTTTACGATATATCTACAGAAGGTATGCGAAATATGACAGAGTTCTCATCCGAAGCAGTTCCAGAACTTCCTAGTAATAATTGTTCAACCATCCCACAAATACGTGAGAAATGGAGGAATGTTTATCAAAGATGGTCCACCACAGAAATAATAAAATATTTTGGGTTGACCAAATCAAATACATGCAGAAAAAAAGTTTTACTCTAATAGCTGCTTGAGAGCTTTTCTAAGAAAAATCCCACTCATTCACAAAGTGTTTGGAGTGTGAACATACAATTGGAGTACAAACAATTCACTGAATTTTCATCGGTAGGTGATGTCATCAATCACCCACCCATGGTGAATTATCAATCATCTGAATATAAAAACTGAATGTATGTCGTGTATTACACTTCACTGTATATTTAGTACAATGAAAATGTAAAATGAGGTTGTCTGGGATGATAATTTGTAATAAGAGATCATCTCCTGTCTATAACAGGATATAGGATTTTTCTTTACTTTGTTTTATAGTTTATGTGATGTAGATTAGGTGAATATTTAAGTACACATATTTTTACTACAAAATCTACTTAAACAAAATTACACTATATTGTAATATTTAATACTTTTTCAACCTTTTTCGTTTATTTTAAACACTTTCTTAATTTGATGCCAAATTATACACATGAAAAATTCGAAATGTAAAAAAGAATTGGAATTACTAATATTTCTTACATTTTTCTCTTATCGTGCGTATGTTAAGGCTTTCTGAAGTATTTATAAGAATAAATATTTTTTTTTTTACCATAAGTTTTCCAGCCTATATATATATATATATATATATATAATATACATATATATATTAATTTTCTTGCGAAAATATACTGACATTTGTTATTTAGATAAGTCATAATGTTTCATAACAGTTTTTGTCATTACAAAATTTGTTATTAAAGTCCAACAAAGGATGACAAATCCTTTTTTTTTAACAGGGTTTGTTTTTAAAAGGAGGTAAGGATGACACTTTTTTCAAGTATTTATAAATCGATGATGTAAACAATTTAATTTTTCGTTATATTTTAAATTTTGTTAAAAAAGTCCCCAAAATTGCTCAATTTTATTTGCCGGATATGTTTTAAACATAGGTTAATAAACAATTTTAAAAAACATACAGGTCGAATTGACCTATTTAAAAAAAAAAAAAGTAATTTAAAAAATAGTTAATAAAGTTTTTATCTTTAAATTAGGGATATTTAATTGTATTCGATATATTTTATTAAAAAAATTACCTATTATTAAGTAATGTGTAATATTGATATATAAAAAAAAATAATTCTTTTTTTTTTAAAAACACACTAAAAAGATTTATTACCCAGTAAAACTGAATGTAAGATAACATTTTTTTCAACAAAATATTACATATTGTCTATTTTTTCCACTGCAGTGAAAAGCATGGAGCGCGCTTTCATATTCAATATCTACATAAATTCTTTAAATAAGAGAAAGAGTTTGATGAAAAATGGAAACTATAGCTCCGATATAAAATATCTAGTAAATCTCTTTGGACGAATTAAAGTTAAGGTGCAAAATAAAACTGAGGTCGCGCTCCATGCTTTTCATTGTGGTCTTGCGAAAATACCTTTAATATAATAAGCTTAATAATATTAAGCTTTATACATATTGTCGCGTGTTCGCGGTTCGATCAGGATATTGAGAGATTGAAAATGTTTATATAATTATAACTAATAATTTTTAAAACGTATATAAAATAGGACAAGTCAATAATAGCAATGACAATAAGAAAAATAAGTGACAATAATAAACGACTCAATAATAATCAAAATAATGACCAAGTAGACTATGACCACGGTCGGGACTAGGTCTTCTCTTTGCCTCGCCTCTTTGGTTGTTGGGTTTCAGTTAACCACACATCTCAGGAACAGTCGACCTGAGACTGTACAAGACATTACAGACTGTACATTCATTCATATCATCCTCAATCATCCTTTGAAATAATACCTTAGAGTGGTTCCGGAGGCTAAACAGAAAAATAAAAGAACGATCATGTGTATATTCAGCTGAATAAACAGAAGAAAAAAACGTGCGACTAAAATGCAAGTCTACAAATAATTAAACCATATATATTAGCAACAAATAAAATGTGATTTTTTGACATTACGTAGATGGATATGAAGTATTATACTATTACTTTTTCATCGTTATAAAGGGGAAATCCATGAGGCGCCCTGCAAGCTTCTAACGTCCCGGAAGAGATTGTGCATATATCGCCCACCAATACTGTCATCACATTTAAGGCTGCCATATATCATAATCATGTTGCTCGATATCCCGTGATTCGGGATATCGAGCAACGATACGGGATATTAATGTTTTAATCACGGGAAGTGAAAGACCGCCTCTCGTGATTAAAATATTTATTTGTTTTATTTATTGTCATAAATAAAATTTAAGTAAATAAAATTTTGTGGCGTGGTATCTCCGTCAGACTGATGTTGTCCAACACCATAACTGATAAGAACAATTGTATGCGGGAAATTAGAATCGATCGTATCTAACTTTAATGACAATTTGGCTGTTAACGCAAAAAAAAAAATGGAAATCGATGGGACTATTTTTAAGACGCAGAAATCATTGTCAAATTTACAACAATAAATGGTTCGTTATTATCTGTTAGGAAATTAATGAATGCTTCCTTGAAGTTCCCGATCGATTTGAAACTTAAAGGATGGAATCGTAAAGAATTTAAAAGAAAGGACAATACAATTCTCCGTCTGTTGGCGAAGGAATCGAATTACGGATTTTGGAAACGAACGGTTTTGAATAATTTAAGATGAACTGAAGCTACTTTTTCATTATAACGGCGTCATTCTGAATTTTGGTTTTTTTTATAGAATTCAAGGTGGATATTATTAGTCAATGATTAATTACTTATTTTGTACATTGCATGGGGAAATCTATCGGTTTTCATTTTACAAAAATTAAAAATCTAAAATTTATGTAATGCTGTCAGAGTAGAGATCTATTAATACCAATTCTTGTCCTTTTTTATGAGTTAAATTCGAGAATAATAATTCCCAAAGTTTTTATTTATGTGCATAAGTACATACGTGAGTATGTGTGTTAATGTTAGGATTAGTTGTCTGCGTGATATAATACATTCAAAAATATTTTCAGTATTTATATAGAGAAATAATCTAAACCGGAAAGTATAAAGGAATATTTTTCTTATAGGATAAAAGAAGTTTTTTTTCTGAAATAATAT
>JAAAKQ030072268.1:0-15391 GCA_010016005.3 Zanna intricata | reverse complement strand
TTTGGGTTCCCAGAATTTCGGTGACGTGTTATTTAACGGGAGGAACTGAAAACCGGGCGAAATATTTCGCTAGCCGTCACTCGCTAACAAAACGTTTTCAGGCATATGTTTACTGGAAACTTTTTTCTTATTTTTAGATATAGGATCAGTTCCCGAGAGATTGCCGTGCAGTTTTAATACACCCTGTATATATATATATATATATATAATATTGTAATTGTCTTTTTACATTTTTAATTAATGCTTCCTAAATTGAAGTTAAAATTTTATTTTAAAAAAATAATAAGAGAGTGAATTATTTTGAATTTCAAACTCGATGTATTGTAAAAACAAAATATAATTAAATGAGTATAGAGAAGTAAAATATATTACAACGAAGTATTCATTCTAATATTTTCAAAGTAATTCAAAACAACAATGTATGTAAACAAAATATTATGTGGGTAAACGAATAGCAGACTCAAAAATGACCATTATGAAAACAATATAATATACGTGTATATTGAATTTTAACTGATCCGAAAGAAATGTAGCAAAATATTTAGCTTAATAACAGCATTTTAACGCGACTTTAAATGCCAAAAACAGTATATTTTATATAAATGATTAATTTTTTATTACTATGTTGCTAGAAAAAAAATTGCTGTTGTTTTTTGAGTCCAATGAAGCCAAAATAGAATTGTCTTATAACAAAATATAAAGCTTTTCTTCATTCCAGTCATTGTAATTTTACAGTTTTTTCATCACAAATTTAAAATTTAATTACTATAAAAAAAGTAAAAATGCTTTAAGGTTTCCACTTTCCTAATAATTATTTCCCTTATCAAGTGACTAGATCTAGGAATATTTTTGCTTCCATTGTCGGTCCTTTCATAATTGTGATTCAATGATAAAAAAATAATCATTTATATTTGAATATTATTTAAGAAATCGCCAATATAAAAATAGCAATTTTTCTTTATTTTATGTTTTTATAACCTACAGATTTTTATCTTTTATTGTAGTAAAAAGTTAACATTTATAACGATTTTTATTTCTTTTTTTCCTTTTTCTTTTAATACTATCAATAAAAAAATTTTCATCTTTTTCTTATTTATGTATCTTTTATTTATATCTTAATCTTTTATTTATGTAAAACAATCTTTATCTACGTATAGTATAGAAAAAAACAATTAAATTAGAGTCTTCCCCTAATTAATAATTTTGGGCGTCTAATAATTTAATAATAATACTTTAAGCCTAAATGCGTCTAATCAGATAATTGACATTTAATATTTTAAATTCCCTTTCAAATGTTCTTGTAGTAAAATGATTTTAGGCAATGTAAACCTAAAATTTTAGCAGCGTTTAAATTTGGAAAGCTGATAAAAATTTTTTTTTTTATACAATTTGATATTACATAGCTCGCAAATTACTTTTTGGGACTACTATTTGATATATGATATTTATATGGTTTATACCATTCATAAAGGGTCACAAGAAAAATAAAAATTAGGTTTTAAATATTGTGTATTAATTTAGCAATTAGCATTTAGCAATTTATAAAGATAGTTAAATATTTTTAAAATGTATTTGTATATCTCTTCTCTTAATCAAAGATATTTATAAAAACATGTGCAACCTAAGAAATAATCTACTATATAAACAAACAAAAAAAAGACAAGAAACATAACGTAAAAATGTTTTCCACTTTTTTAAGAGTTTATATTTTCTCTTTATTACATACAATTTGTTTAAAGATTTAAAAAAACATTTAATTTTGAATTGTTTAATTTGATAGATTGACCTCTTCACACTCTTCTGCTTTACTGAAAGAAAATTTTAGAACAATATTTTATGGTGTATTAAAAATGCATAAAAAAATTCCCTTTTATGTGTTGGAGAAAAATTAATAAAAAATTCAGCAATTAATATGACAAATTAAAAGAAAATAATACATGATATTTAATGTATAAATGCAGTTAAAAATATTCATGGTAGATGGTGGCAACATTACTTATTTCAAAATTCAGTTCTCACACTAATAGACTAGGTTCATTTATGACCAATAAATTTCAGAGCTTCTAAGTGTTATGTATTTTTAGGTAGATTTCAGAAGAAAGTGTTACTATTGTAACGGGTACCAACGTTCAACATTCGGAAAATTTTGACATATCTCTACGTTTCACAACCCCCAGACCCCAAACCACCTTCAGTTCAAAAGTTCATATATATATATATATATATATATATCACTTTATTGTAGAAACGATAACGATTTCTTGTGGTCAATCACTTTCACATTGATACATAAAATAAAACGACTCAAAATATTGGTCGAGTTCGTTAATAGGCAAAAGTGGACAACGAGGGTGGAAATGGGAGCCTTTTTCAAAAAATAAATCGCAATAACTTTCTTATTAGGGCCTAAAACTTACATAGATAAAGTTTTTTGATATCACCAAACATTGTCACCGGGTGGGGGGGGGGGATTATGACGATTCGAAGACAAAAAAAATCATACCTTCTTTAATAGTCACAATATCGAATCGGTTTAAAGTAGTCGTTAGCCCTCTAAATATTACCTAACATTTTTGTCTGAAAAAGTTTTTATATGACCAACCCTTAAGGCAAGGGATGACTGAAATTTTGCTGGAATTTTTAATTTTTCAATCTCTTTACTCCCTACTTGGCATCGGTGAAATCTACCTCTGCCTTCTGGCCTAAAGAAAGGCATTTTTTTAAGATAGAATAAAGCATTTTCTTTGAACAAAATACTATATGGAAAAATAATGATCATCATTTAAATAATCTACTCGCCGAAGATTAAACTATTGTTGATCTACTATAGCATGTCCTTTTCATTTTTTTTTTATAAATATATTCACTATTGCGTGATTGATTCTTTACAGAATTAGGAGTGGTACAAATTAAGCGTGCTACAAAAATTCTATTTGCCCGGCTCTGAATTTGCCCAACTGTTCTTTATCCCGTTGTGAATATGACTCACCTTTTCGTCTGCTATCTTCTTCCAACCCTATTACCACCGCCAATGTCTTCTCATTCGCTCAGTATTAAAATATAAAAAAACCGTACAAACTCCAAGCAGTATTCAGAACTGCCGAAGCTAAGGATCAAACTAAAATTGAAGCACTTGTTATACAAATTTGCGGATGCTTATGTCGTTATTTATCTTAAAGATAATATTTTATTTGTTGTTATTCTATTTGAGTAATAGTGTAAGATATATATTAATTCTCCATTTAACTATATTTGACTTCTAATTTATGTGGTTTTTTATATTATCCTATTTTCGTATCAGATTTTGATTAATATTTTTGTAGTCTGATGTGGCAAAAATATTAACTCTATTTTGAAAGATGGTTCACTTGGTAAATATTATCTGTAATAATTCATTATTATTTTACACGTTAAACTTTGCTAGAGTTTTTCGATAATGTCAAATATTGTCAAGTTATTTTGTAGTAATTAGTTTTCTTGTATTTATTTATATTAATTATTTTTATACTTGTCAAGGATTATCATTGGCTGTTTCTATGTCAAGTGATCTTCTCTCAAACAGATAAATATTATAAATTAAAACAACACAACAATTTTTTTTAAAAAAACTTAATATGTTTTTTTTTTACATTAATACGTAATACACTGAATTTCAATCTGCAACAAAATATAATAATTATATATAATATTTAATACTCACTATTTTCTGCTTTAGCTGCTTTTGATACGGTGAGCATTTTCGTGATTATCACTATTCGGATGACAGTCAAAATAAAAAATATATATTTTTTTAAATTAAAATTTCATGATATTGGAGCGGCTAGATTATGTGAACATTTTTATTGTATTTTTCAATTATAAATATACATAATTTTTTAAAATTAAAAACAAATTATTTTATTAACTATTTTCGTTTTTTTTTTTTTTTGTAATATTTAAATAATAAATCGTTTATACTACAATAATATATATATATACACACACACACACGAGAAATTTTATATTTATTTTAATTATCCCATTGAAAGATATTAAATCTCAAATCAATTTATATTTTCTTGTAATACTTTTACTTATTTTTGAGCATTTTTTTTATATTTACTTAAAGTGTTTCTGTTTGTAATGAAAGTGTGTAGTGACAATTTTTTTTTTCAGAAAATGATTCATATCGAATATACAATAAAAATTTTACAAAAAAAAATTATGTGTTTTCTTTTTTTACTTATATAAAGAAAATTAATTTGAATATTTTTTTTTTAGGCTTAGGTACTAACTAAATGTAACAAATATAAATAATTTAATAAAAATAACGTATTGTTAGTTTAGTAACATAATTCATTTACAATATAAATTCTTCTTCGCCATTCTTTATGCCAGAATATTAGAGTCCAAATCTTTCATAATGTCGTGGGTTTGATTCCCAGTCTGGTTTAGCATTCTTCACAAGTTAAAAAACTCATCTTGCATTAGCTGCTGTAACTAGTTAGATGATCAAGACTATAATAGTTTAGAAAAGGAAGCCCTCGGGGCTGGTCTAATGGTTAACGCGACATTGCAAATCAGCTGATTTCGAAGTCGAGAGTTCTGAGGTTCAAATCCTAGTAAATGTAGTTATTTTTTTATACGGATTTGAATACTAGATCGTGGCTACCGGTGTTCTTTGGTGATTGGGTTTCAATTAACCACATTTCTCAGGAGTGGTCGACCTGAGATTGTACAAGACTACACTTTACTCACATCCATACATATCATCCTCATTCATCCAATGAAGTAATATCTTATGGTAGTTCTGGAGTCTAAACAGAAAATGAGAGAGTTTGGAAAAGGAAGTAAAGAATTACTACACCAACATAAATATTTTAAAAAACCTAACACAAAATATAAAATATGATATAAAGGAATAATTTCGTATCGTTAATATCATAATGAGAAATAGCAGAAACTTTTTATTAAACAAAGTATTAGTATAGCTGAGTAAAATAATAAAAATCAAAGTTATCTTCTAGTTCATTAACTAGGAATTAATTGATATTTAATATAAATTGAAAAAAACATTCAAGTACAAAAGCCAAAAGTAATTAGAATTATAAGGAAAAATTAATAAAGATAATACAAATTAAGCAAGAAAATATACAGATTAAAATTACAACTAAGATAAACAAATAGAAACTTAACTAAAAAAAAAAAAAAATATATCTATATAATTTACTAAAATTTTGAAACCACACTAAAAAAAAGAAAAGAAAAGGGAAAAATCAACGTTTTAATAAAAATATTTCAATACTTTAATAATTAATACTTTTAAAATATTTTGAACCAACAAAACGGTTACTGCGATTATTAATTAACAGAAAATCATTTTGCCAATTAATCTGTTCCTAGAATCATTAAAAATGAATAATATATGTTATATGTTAATATATGAATGAATAATGTATGTAATTTTTATTTGAGAAAACACTCATTGCTATTGTTCTTAACGGTGAGTGATTTTATGGTTAGATGAAAAGATGAATTATTTGATATTAAATCAGGGGTTCCACAAGGTTCTGTCTTAGGACCATGACTTTTACTGCGGATCATCCAGCTCCGGATGATGTCAATGTTGCCTCATTTGCTGACGAGACAGCGATTCTGGCCGTTCAGAAGGACCCCCGTTTTGCCTCAAAGAAACTATAATTGGCGTTATTCCTGATGGGGGAACGGCTAGGAAAGAGGAGGAAGAAAAATATTTCAATCGGTCACGTCATATTACGTTTGCGTTGGAAGAGGTGGCTGCCCCAAAGTCCATCTTGATGGGGTCGACTTCATGCATTTCTGACTAATTTCCGGATTTTAGGTTTGATCGTCCTTAAGCGTGTAAGTACTGCTTGAAAGTGAAAAGAAAGCAAAATCACGCCAAATTTAAGAGGTTTATTAGTTAGATAGGAACTCGCACCTATCGTTGTCCAATAAATATTTGATATAAAGATGATTCTAAAACCGGTTTGGTCATATGGCATGCAGCTATGGTGCATGATGTGAAAATGTAACGATTTTGCAACGTCTTCAGAATAAGTTAATGAGATCCATTGAAAAGGTGGTTCGCTCGGAATGAAAAACTTCACGACTATTTTGCATTGTTTTTAATGATTTTAATGTATTTCAAGGTTAAATAAGCCGACCAGAGTTCTCTCAGTGTTATTTACCGTATCTTCAGATAAGTTTATTGTATTGTTTTATACATTAGAATATTATTTCATGCAATCTGTAATTTATTTTCAACTTTCCTATTAAAGAAAGTTTTATTTATAATTGTTATCCTTTCATCCATAATTATTTTTCCAAGTAATCGTTTTAGCTATAAAATATTAAACATATTTATATTATTCACTCATATTATTTGGAACAAACTTAATACAGCACCATCCGTTTAAAAATTCATAAAAAGTAAAGTCAATTTAATTTAATTTAATAAATAAAGATCTGTGAAGATACACCTTAAAAACAAAATCTATCTATGTAAAAATAAACGCTATAAAACTATCTATCTGTAAATGCATGCCCTAATATTTATTCTGCTGGCCTTCGTGGGCGAGTGGTAGCGTCTCGGCCATCCCGGGGGTCCGGGTTCGAATCCTTTCAGGCATATCATTTTTTCCATATTACAATTCATTCATCTCATCTTCTGAAGATATACCTTAACGGTGATTCCGGAGGTTTAATAAAAAATTATTCTTATCATTAAAAACACTTTATAATTTAGCTTAAATTTTAACATGTTTCCATCTTAAAATACATTTTACCAGTAGAGAGTAATTAGTTTCCGTTTTTAGTATGTTTGGATTTTATCAAGATGAATTTGGAGCCATTTTTTAGTGGTTCAAGACAAGAGCATATTTGCGGTAAGCAATTCCTATTTCCAGGTAAATTCACCGTCATTTCTAATATACTCTTATTTTCTGGAAGATCATGGATATAAACTGTATAAAAAATAACGTAATATGCTGCTTTAAATTGCACCGGAATTCAACCTATAAAAATAAGAAAATTCATAAATAATTTTAATTTGATAGAAAGAAAAAATACATAACGTTTTATTAGTACATTCTGAGTTTTTTTATGTAAAATTGATGCTTTGGTATTAAATATTATCAAGATTGTGATTAACGTCATGAAAACCTTGCAATAAATTTCTATACTTTATACCCCATTTTAGATGATTACAATTCAGTAAAATTGTTTTGTAGCAGATTAAATTCCTTTAAATTTAAGTTTGGTATCACAGGAATAGTTCTTTCCGTGAAAAGAGGGATTTGATGGGCAGTTTTAAACCTGCATGAATTAAATATATGAAATGAAATAAATATATAGTAAAATTGTGTTAAAAATAATTTTAATCAAAAATCTTTCTTTCTGTGAGTTTTTATGAAATAATTTACTTTTTTAACGGTACTATAGCATTAGATGTTAATTTCCATTTTCAGTAAAATTGAAATAATTTTTTTTTCATGAAACTGTTTTCAGGGAAACATAAATATATAAAATAATATCGGTGTATATTTGCAAGTAAAACATTAGTTTTTAGGTTGTGCATATGGTGATTTCCATATTAAAAAAGTGATGTCCATTATGGAAATGAAAGTCTATAAAAGAGGAAAATCAGTGGAATAGGGTATTGAGTAACTTAGACTGAAAATGTTTCTACTGACCTGTAATAGTCTCACACTGTAATTTAAGCTGCAGAGCCTGCATAAACTGTATAAACGACCTCTAAAACATCTAAGTGCTTTTAAAAAGTAAGTCATTAAAAATAATAGTAAATGGTTTTTAAAATTATTCATAAATCAAATTTATTATTTTAATAGTTTCGTAAATTTATCATAATTTAAAAAAAAAATGGAAGTAAATTAATAGAGAATTGTGTTAACTCTTTAAATTAAATTTTTAACTCTGTTAACATAAAATGTTTCCATTTTTTATGTTAAGAAAATTTAGTGATATTTATTTTGTACTTACCATTAAAAAAAACAAAAAAAATATTATATTTGCATACATCAATTTTATTTGTTATATCAGGCAAAGATTATTGTGACTACATTTTTCGAATTCGATAATTAACATTTTTATTATTCTTTTTTAATTCAAAACATAACTAATACAAAACCATTTAACACAATGTTACCTATAACTTATCATCACGTGGAGTCTTTTTCAAAAGGAAAAAATAAAAATAATTATTTAAAAAGTTTTATTTTTGCATATTTTCACAAGTTTTTATTATTTACGTTTACTTAATCTACAAATTTAGTTCAATAATAGTTAATTACTATAATTTTGTTTAGAATTAGGAATACAAAACATTTAAAAATGCTTTTAAATGAAATAAAATCTAAATTGAGAAACCTATGATTTTTTTTAAAGTAAAAAAATTAATTATAATGATATTTTAAAATTGAGGTTCAATGGATTTTAAAAATATAATTTTATTTTACATTGCTTTATACATCGTAGTTCATAAAAAAAAAAAAAGAAATTATGTTAAATTTTTCCTTCTTTAATTGTTTTAATTACAATTTTTAAACGTTGCTAAAGAGTACAAAAATTAACGTGATTTTACTTTATCATGAATTTTCAGGTAAATATATTTGTTGAGAAGGCTATTAATTAATTAGTATTTAATATTTTAAATGAATGTTTTAGTATTATGTTATGCAATAAAATAAATATTTTTGCAATGAGAAAAAATACAAAAAGAAAAATTTTATATATAATTTACCTAATTTCCGTTTCAAAAAAATATTTTAGATTATTCACTCAAATTATTTAGTATAAACTAGATATAGGGACCATCCGGGTCCCTATATAAAAAAAAAATAATAAAAAATAAAACGAAAATAATTTAATTTAATAAATAGAGATCTGCAAAAATATACGTTACAAACAAAACCGATTGAAGAAAAAAGTACTCAAAAAATAATTTAAAATGTTATTTCTGCTTTAAAATGTTATTTTTATAAGTCGGTACCGAATTAAAAACAACTTAATAAGGATTAGCACTAAAAAAAAAAGAAATATATGCAAAATCTAACAAAATATTATTTTTTAAATGTGATTATTTTATACAGACTAATTAAAAAGTGAAAAAACTGGCTACATATATACAAAATACAAAAAATTAGAATTTTTATATTTTAAATGCAATAAGTAACTTGTGATATAAATTTATAATAAATTAAACAAATAAAAATAAATGTTAATTATACAATTATATAATTTTACCATAGACCATTGGGCAAAAAATTTTATGGAAGATTATGGCTCTTTTATTTCTATAAAACTTATTGATGTAGAAAATATAATACAGAATAATTCCATTATTTCTTTTTTAAAAACAAGATATAACTAAAAAAAAATATATACGTAAAGTTAGTTTTGGTGATGAAGTAAATATTAAATATAAATTCTTTAAAATTATGGGTATTGATAAAAAAAAAACTTTAACTTTTGCTGCCGGACAACATACCTTCCAACGGTGTGGAAACCTTTCCAAACAGTCATAGTTCAGAAATCAGGTCAGGTAAATCGGTAGCTGGCCTCCGTTGCGCGAGTGGTAGCGCCTCGATCTTCCATCCGGAGGTCCCGGGTTCAAATCCCGGTCAGGCATGGCATTTTTCACACACGCTGAAATTCGTTGATCTCATCCTCTGAAGATATATCTTAACGGTGGTTCCGGAGGTAAAAAAACAATCGATACACGATCTGTTCATACAGGAAAATAAACCTCTTTCTGTTTTATCGAATATGTTCAAAAGTTGTTTCTTCGGAACATGTGGCATGTTTTGGAGAATGATCGTGTTCCTGATGTATTTCCTGATCATTATTTCAGTTTCTTTTATGGGCATTCCATTATTGAGCAAACATACAGACTCGTAAAGTAATTAATAATAATAATGGCTAATTAAATAAAAATACTGTTCGGCGGCCTTCTTAGACACCCAACTACCCTTTGATAAGGTCTGACAA
This sequence comes from Zanna intricata, assembly GCA_010016005.3. Classification (NCBI taxonomy): domain Eukaryota; kingdom Metazoa; phylum Arthropoda; class Insecta; order Hemiptera; family Fulgoridae; genus Zanna; species Zanna intricata. Next base: position 5,386 of record JAAAKQ030072268.1, on the reverse strand, counting down.
GCGGGCATTTTCTACAAATTGAAGATGAGTCTTCTGCAAATCATATTACCTTATTCTATGCAGCTACTTAAAAGGTCGTTTATCTTAAAGTGAAATATAAGTGAGATTTCCACTTTCTTCGGAATTAAGGCAGAAGTTCCTTCAGGGCTCAGTTTTGAGGCATGTGTTATACTCCCTCCTTACTGCAGACCTTCCCCTACTGTTGAGCTTAGTGTCGCTTCCTTTGGATGGCATAGCTGTTATCGCTATTGATGCAAGCCCAACTAAAGCATTGAATAGCTGACAATTTTTTAGTTTTAGAGTTGGATTTAATCAAAGGATGATTAAGTAAACGAAGAATACGAGTACACGCGAGATCAAGCAAAATCGTACCATATTACGATGTGACATTCACGATGAAGAGAAGTGACTTCCCAAAGGTCCACCTTGATGGTGTTGTAATTCCACAAACTGAAAATTTGCACCTCGATCGTTGACTAACGTGTAAACTTCATTTAGTAGAAAAGAGGTGATAATTGAGATAAAGTTCAAGGAAATATTCTGGTTACTGGGCAAACGTTCTAGTTTGTCCTTGTCTAATAAGCAGCTGTTATACTCAATAAATCTAAATCCTATCTGAACTTGTGGGACAAGTTTTATTCTATTATTTAATTTTTAGGAGTCGCTGAGAACTTCTTAACGCGTAATTTGAGATGTGATCATGTAGTAAAGACTTATTTAAATGTAATCAATTGTAAATAAGCTTTGTAATGATAAACTTTAAGATATTTTTTTCTAAAAGTGTTCCGGTAAATGTTTAAAAATTCGGCCGAAACATCCCTACCCCCTTTCGACAAGTTTTGAAGAATTTTAATATATTCCTTCTCTCCAGTGGTAGTAACTGTCTTGCAAATTGGGAAAAATAAATCAATATGTTCAGAGTAATAGAACCAAACTCAGGACAAGAGACATACTTATGTACGCACAAACATCAGTCTGACAAAAGTAGATTTTTTGGTCTAGAAAGTATTAGAATAATAGTTTTTTGCAGATTATTTACAAATTATTTATTTTTTTTTTAAATTATTTTTAAAAATATCTTAAGGTAAGAACCTTAAAAAGAGTCAAGTTTTTCTAGACTTTTTATCCTTCCTTGTACGAAGTAAAGGAAGTATTGTGATCGCGAAAAATTTAGGTTTCCAGAATTCAACAGAAATATTCTTTTGATTAGTTGTGGCGTGACATCTGTAAGTTAGTATGTTCGTACGTATGTATCTCACATAAATCATAAAAGATTAGCCGTAGGAAATTGATGATTGTAATCGACTGATCCTAAAGTGTACAAAATAGCCTAATATCTAAAAACATTGGATTTAGAACTTGCTCTTAACTACAGTAATAAGCCCGCATTGAGAGCTTTTCAAAGATGTATCATGAGGGGAAATTATTTTCATTGGTTCAAGAGTTATAGTCAAAGGAGACTTTAATAAATGAAATGTTTAGATTTTACAAGGGTAAACACCCGTTCCAATCAGAACTTCATCTCCTTTTGTTTTAATGTAAATGCATTAATTTAGTAATAATCTCTGATTGTAAAAAAAAATTACTATAAATAATGCTTTGTTATTGTTTTGATGATTATTATTCAATAATAACAATAAAAAAGAAAAAATTAAAAAAAATCAGAAGTTATTTGTGAAATAAAATTTTATTACTTTTCATTAAAAAAAATATGTGTGTGTGTATGTGTGTGTATTTAATAGGTTTACAAGGAAGTTATGTATTTTCCACATCAGATTTTTTTTTTTATTACTACCCGTTATAATTTTGTTTATACTTCTCCGTTATAGATGTATTTTATATAGTAACATCCGAACCTCTTTAGATAATGCGAACTTCTTGAGATAAATACTTTTTTTAGATGTATGTAATTTTAAGCTATTTTGGCGTTTTATTTTTTATTACATTTAATACGTAAATTAAAATGTATAAAATATCCTAAATCATGAATTAGAGGTTTTTAAAAAATGAAATTTGCTTGGTTATTTTGATTAATTTGTAAATTAAAAAAATAAATAAAAATAAAATTATATTTCTACTTTAAAAATAATTATCTGTTTTTATATAAGAAAAATATTTTAACATAAAAGGAACATTTTTTTATTCTTTATACTTATTTTTATTTAATGAAATTTTAAATTTAAACAACAGAAAAATTAAATAAACATCAAGTTGTAAAAAAACTACTGTTTAATTATGGAGTATAAGATAAATCTGACAAAATTTCACTTCATCTAAAAACAGGTGTGAAATAGACCTAAACACACACACACACACACACACACACACACACACACACACACACACACACACACACACTTACTTTATGGAAATGCAGGAAATTATTTTCCGGCTTTCAGAATATCTTTAAAACTGACATTTAATAAGCATTAAAAGCGCTGGTGTCAACCCAATTTCGTAGCTCCTAAATATGTGTAATTCACATCACTCCGTTTTAATTACTTACCGTTTGTATCATATATGCTAAATTTCATATTGTATTTTTATTGTTACAATCACTGTCATAGCTTTTCATCCTGGATATCTATTATTATTATTTAGGTAATTCTGCATAAGAATAATAAAATAATTATTATAATTTCAGATTTAGTAATATTTAATTTGTTAGATTCAGTTTTTGTTATTATGTAAGTTATTGTTAATTTATTTAAAATTCATATTTGGCTAAAAAAAAAATATAATATTTTCTTTCAACATGAATATTATATTCTCTTTTTAGATAAATAAAGGATAAAATAATTACTTAAATATAAAGGTAAAAAATAATTTTGCTTAATTTATAGTTTGAAAAAATTATACACTGCGTACACATATAATATATACTCGTATGTAAATACATATAATGTGTAAATTATATACATATACAGTACGTAAAATTATATTCATACTCTATGTGCGTATTTATATCTACATATATAGGAAGTATAAATTTACATGTATAGGAAATTATATTGTAAGTGAATGTATTATCGTACTCATTACCTGAAATAATTTTTTCCTAACTAACGTAACACAACTTCAGATACACTACTACAGCGTATTTAAATTTCAGTGAGATTGATCCAGTAGGTTTAAAGATTTTCGAACCAAAAAGTTTATACATAGGCCAAAAATATATCTATAAATAAATAAGGAAAATTACGTTTTGAGATAATAGTATTGTCGTACTCTTCATATCTCATACCTAAACGTAAAGAAAATTCGAGATACTCCTTCCAAACCAATCCTATCGTACGACCGAAAGTAATACCGTAATTTTTTTTTCAGAAATTCGTTAATAATACTAGTGAATGAGATGTAAAGAATTAGTTATTGTTTTTTTTTTTTTTTTTTATATATCAACTATAAAATAAGGTCTTTAATAATTTTTTCACCATTGTACAGAGTTATTACAATGAATTCGTTAAAATATTAAGTTTAAGTTTTATAAATTTATATTACACAGAAAAACTGTTATGGAATTAAGAAATTAAACCTGTAATTTTATGGATAAATTGCCTTTTAGCTTTACATTTTTATCTTGCATTTGTATTATATAAAAGAAAAAAAAAATTTTTTTTTCAGTTAGTATATTGAATTAATAAAAAATTTGTTTAATTTAAAATATACGTCTAATAGCAACGTAGTTCAAATATTTTCTGTTTGGTAAAATATTATAATTAAAAATAATTATTACCATTAAATATAATTTACTATAAGATCGTTTAGTATTAAAAAAAATAAATTAAAAAATTATGCTCACAAAGCTGGTCTAGTGGATAACGCGACATCGCAAATCAGCTGATTTCGAAGTCAAGAGTTCTAAGGTTCAAATCCTAGTAAAGGTAGTTACTTTTATATGAATTTGATTTTATATGGGGCGAATTCATATAAACGTAATCAAAAAAAAAAAAAAGTAATCCATATAAATGTAATCGCGGATACCAGTGTTCTTTGATGGTTGGGTTTCAATTAACCACACTTCTCGGTAGTGGTCAACCTGAGATTGTACAAGACTACACTTCATTCACATTCATATATACCATCATCATTCATCCTCTGAAGTAATACCTTACGGTAGATCCGGAGGCTAAGCAGAAAAAGAAAATATAAAAAAAAAAAAAAAAAATTTCATAAATTACATATTGTGTATGTAGGTAAACAATAACGAAAAATTCATAAACCTTGTGTATTTTATTTAGTTTTTTCAATAAAAAAAAAAAATTATCAAATAAACAGTAAAATAAAAGATCATGAAAAAAAAGTGTTTTTTTAAATGTAGCGTGCACTCCAGCGCACACACGCACGTACATGTATATTTTATTTCATGGAATTATGGATTTATATAAAATTTTAGTACAGAAAAATTCTAGTACGAAACACCCTAAAATTATAAACAAAAGAAAGATTATTATTTTATACACCATAAAATGGAATATCCACTATTATATTATATATAATTTCCTGGCATTCCCATCACGGTTTCGCCCTTGCTATATGGTTACTTGCGTTTTCCGTCGAGGTTAATTTTTTTATGTTATGTTTTTTAGTCAAGTAACCGGAGACAGGCGCAGCCAGTAGCGTCACATATACAATAACATTGGTAGTGGCTACGTTGGTTGAGCCATCTCGCTGTACACTGTCGCATCCCTTAAAAAATCAAAATTACAAAAAACAAAATCGTTTTTTAAATATTTATCTAAAGAGTATTTGCAAGCCAAAATTTAGTGAATATCTTGTTTAGTATAATCGGATAAGGAGAAAATTTATAATCATTTTAAGGTCGAATTTAAAAAAAAATAGAAATCTGGTTTTAGATATCTTATGAAAATTACCTACACCAAAAATCAAATAGATATCTTCATTTATTAGTGAGGAATTAAAAAAGTCTCTTTTTTTAACTACCACAATATTCACTCACCCTCTTATCAATTTGTTTGAATTTTTTCTTTTTGTTTTTACAATATTGTTTTAATAAATTACAATTATTTCATTATTTTTTGCTAGTTTTATTTTTGTTATTTCTCTATGTAATAAAAATAAATGTTGAATATTATCAATAGAAAAATATTAAAATAGAATTAAAAATTGAAGAGAAATATTATATAATATATACAGGATGTATCAAAACTGCACGGCAATCTCTCGGAAACGGATTCTATATCTAAAAATAAGAAAACATTATCCAATAAACATATGTCTAAAAACGTTTTGTTAGCGAGTTACGGCTAGCGAAAGATTTCGCCCGGTTTTCCGTTCCTCCCGAAATTCACGTCACCGAAATTCTGGGAACCCAAATTTAGCGGTAAATGTTATGGTTTCTTATGTTTTTTAGCCTGAAAAATTT
>JAAAKQ030072235.1:0-15392 GCA_010016005.3 Zanna intricata | reverse complement strand
ATTAAGTATATCTTCAGAGGGATGAGATGAATGAAATGTAGCGTGTGTGAAAAATGCCATGCCTGACCGGGATTCGAGGGCTAATGACCATAGCAGTTGTGCCCGTATAATTCCTAAATAAAAAAAAAAAAAAAAAAAAAATTCATAAATAATAACTAATTGATGAAAAATATTTAAGAAACCATTATAAAACGGATATTTCTACCTGTGTATAAAGAATAAAAATATTGTATATCAACGAATAAGAAGTATTGTTTTAAATTATTCTAAACAATCGATCAGGTTACCCAACATGACAATGTACGCCACTTATATAGGATTAGAAAGATAACATTTATCTCAAGAAAGAAAAGAGATAGCAAGCATTTTAAATCGATTAGAAATATATTCCTTTTCATAAACAAATTTTAAGGAATTGGAGGATGGGATAATAATAATGTGAATGAGGATGAACTGTAGCCCATCTGTTTTATCTTATCAATTAGATAATATTAATCGCGGATCATTCTGGTTAAGAAGGACTAAATGAATTGAATTGCGACTCAAATTTTGTTAAATATTCCTTCGACAATATTCCTCAGTTTTGCTCTCCTAAGTGAATCGTTCACTCGATTGTTACAATAGATGAAATGTTGAGTGAAGGAGATAGACGGATTGTAGTTGAAGAAGGTTTTAAATTTTGATTGAATAAAAGTTTAACCGACGGAATAGTACGGTGATATTGTTTTTCAAGGATACCTTAAAACTGCAAAATTATTTGATGAATGCAATCGTTATCAGTCGACAGAAAAATTTTAAATCTTCAGAATTTTAAATAATGCCGTTATTTAAATTTTAAATAATAGCATGAAAAAAAAGCAGTGAGGTATATAGTGCTAAGCTATTAAAGTTGCTTCATCTGAAATAGACGAAAATAACATGAAAATTGAAAAATGTAGGTGTTCCGTTAATTAACTGTTCTATCTATAATGCTTCCCCTATTGACCTATTAAAACTAGCAAAATATTTTGCACAATTTTATGAAAGTTTTTTGGCATTAGAAATGAAAATAGGAATCGAAGAAATCTTTTGTATTAGTTATTTTTTTGGAAAACGATATTGTAGATTACAAAGTATTAAGACCAGTTTAGAAATATGTGATTCAAAAGTGATCTTTTGAATTAAAATGTATTTTGTCTAAATACGTTGACAGTATTTTGTAAGAATTCTCCAGTGATATTATCCAAATATTTACGATTCATTGTGGAATTTTCATAATTTTTATTGACTAGAAAAAGCATACATTTATGAAAAGACATTCCATGATTTGATTTTAGAATGCCAAAATTTGCAGCTCTGATTTGCTTTACAACTAGTTGTTCCCGACTTTGTAAAACCCATACATCTTCTTTTTTTTCTTTTTCTGTTTAGTCTCCGGAACTACCGTAAGGTATTACTTCAGAGGATGATATGCATGAATGTGTAAATGAAGTTAGTCTTGTACAGGCTCAGGTCGACCACTCCTAAGAAGTGTGGTTAATTGAAACCCAACCACCAAAGAACACCGGTATCCACGATCTAGTATTCAAATCCGTGTAAAAAGTTTTATCTTTACTAGGATTTGAACCTTAGAACTCTCAACTTCGAAATCAGCTGATTTCCGATGTCGTGTTAACCACTAGACCAGGGTGGACCACTACAGGGGTGTAGACCATTACACCCGGTGGGTTAAGCCCGTCATAAGCTGAGGCTTGCGCATGTCACTTTGGTTAGTGTGGGAAGCACGTGACAGTCTAGAGTTAAACCATCGCAGGTTCAAATCCTAGTAATGGTAGTTTTATAACGGATTTGAATATTAGATCGTGGATACCGGTGTTCTTTGGTGGTTAGGTTTTTAATTAATCACACTTCTCAGGAGTGGTCGACTTGAGATTGTACAAGACTACACTCATTCACGATCATACATATCATCCTCATTCATCCTCTAAAGTAATATCTTACGGCAGTTCCGGAGGCTAAACAGAAAAAAGAGAGACTTTTGTCCATAAACAACTGTTTTTTACAGACTTTTTTACAACTTCTGTCTCTAAAAAAATTAATTTTTCGTCTCTAAAAATTAATTAATAAATTAATTTTATGGTAAGTTTACCAGAAAAAATTGAGTGTGTCCGATTTCTCTCGGAAGTCTTTAATTATAATCGTAATAATAATTTAGTTGCTCCGATTTCGATAAAGATTTCTTGATTTCCAAATTTAAAAAATTTTTTTAGCATAACTCTTACTTTGTACATCATATACTACCTTACTATTTCAAGGGTGCCGGCCTCTGTGGAAGCACCCTCTTACTCTTTTTTTTTGTTTAGTCTCCGGAACTACCACTAAAGTATTACTTTAGAGGATGAATGAGGATGATATGTATGAATGTGAATGTAATCTTGTACAAGCTCAGGTAGACCACTCCCGAGAAGTGTGGTCCCCAACCACTAAAGAACACCGATATCCAGGATCTATTTTTTAAGTTAATATAAAAGTAACTATCTTTACTAGGATTTGAACCTTAGAACTCTAGACTTCGAAATCAGCTGATTTGCAATGTCGCATTAACCACTAGACTAGCCCGGTGGGCTCTGTGGGGCACCCTACGCGCTCCTAAGCGTTTCAGTCTTTTATCCGGAGATCCCAGGTTCGAATCCCAGTCAGGCATGGCATTTTCACACTCTAAAAAGATTTAATTTCATCTCATCCTCGGAAGCAATATCTAAATGTGGTCCCGGAAGCTAAGAAAAAAAAGAAGATACTATTTCTAGTGCTTAACCGAGAAATACAGTCTTCCATCCACTAAAATTTGTATCACGATCAGTTATCACTAAAATATAACACAAACTTGAATTGCTATCAACATTAGGATAACATATACAGTAGAGAAGTGATGTAGTATAAGTAAGTGTGAACTGGTCCTTAATCTATTTTGTGACGTGCAGATCATTAAGCGATACAGATACGTATAAAGATGCAAGAGCAGACGCACTTTAAATCAGCTTTGCTGGGAACGTGATTCATCTCATGTTATTACTAAGACACAGACATTGTACATCACTACCTACTTTGTCTAAGCTATCTCTTTTCACAGTGCCTCTTCATGCTACCAGTTGTACATCACGACACCAAAAATTATGAAGCTAACAAATCCGCTATTTTTAGATTTCAATACTCAATTATATGACGAACAGGATATTTGTATAACGATGCGATTATATAATATTACTTTTAACATTTAAATAATTATAAATTATTTTTATCATCGAAATTAAAATATGATTAGACGTCTAACATCTAAAAGTTGACGGTTAGTAATGCCTTTATTTTAGGATTGATTACGCTAAGCTTATTAATTAAATTAATAAGTTAACAAAGTTAAGTTAATTGCGTGTAATTTTCGAATTTATACATTTTTTATTTTTGATCTTCTTATTTTCCTCTAAGAACGTTAAAAACAAAAATAATTAACAATTTTTATCAAAGTTCGTTATTGATTATACCTCATTTAGTTTTAGTTATATTCTGACGAAAAGAGAGTGATGTCATGAAACGTATTATTATTGGTTCGTTGAAGAGTACCTCGTGAGTAAGAGCATTGGCAATGAGTGTTGTACACTCATGTTCTGAAAAACTGGTGCTTTACATTAAATTCATTTTATTAATAACTCAGTTTTTTAAAAATAATTTTGTTAATACTATAATTATATTGTAAATTTTAATTAACTTAAATTTTCTTTTGTATTAAAGGTTATAGATAAGAGTTACCAACACAAAAGAGAAAAATCCATGAAAATCTGGGGAAAATTTATATTTTTTAATTCCTTGATTGAAAAATTCATCAATTCTTATAAAACAGGTTTAAAAAATAACAGAAGGGTTTACAGCTTTAAAAGCTTATTCTAAATTCAAAAAATATAAAATAATAATAATAAAAGGAAAAGAGAAAATTAACCAGACCGGATAAGAAATATATATTTATTTCTTGCTCGGTCTGGTTAATTTTACTTTAAAACTCCTGTTTTAAAGTAAAGTGATGAATTTTTTTAAAACATCAATTCGACTAAAAGTGGTTTTTATCCAGGTACGAATTTTGATAATGGGTTTAAACGGTAACCAAAATTTTCCTAAGATTTAAAAAAAAAATAAGTACGACTTACAAAACTTTGTCCCCAGAAATCTGAAAAGTTTAGTTACGATAAAGAACACATTCGTAACTGAAGAACATTCGTAATCAAAAAAAAAAAAAAACAAAAAAAAAAAAAAAAAAAACAGAATATAGTTCAACAGTTACAACACACTATTAATCAGTTCTGATCACCCGATAAATAACTGTAATTAATCGTTTAATAACACAGTTATCACTCGGCACTTTCATAGTACAAAATATACATTTATCTTTTTCTGAGGTTACAGGCATCAACTGCTACGATCATAACCCTAATAAAAGTTTGTAGCAATGAAAAATACTTGATCGGGATTCGTACATGGGACTTCCTGTTAAAAGATCGAGACGCTACCAATTCGCCACTAATATCGGTAGTAACATTTTAAAAGAAATTGTTTGTATTTTATTTTTCATTAAGCTATAATATTTGCGTAAAAAAAATCAAAAATCTTTTAACGATTAATTAATCGTTTTTTTTTTTTCGTAGGAGGAGTAAAAAGCTCTACCAGCCACCATCTGCCCGCACAGATGGTAGTGTCGGACTCTCACCGACGAAAAACCCTCCCCCCCCCCGTTTTTCCCAGAGGCAGCTGGAATCGCGTCTCGGCATCACATCGGCCAGACCTGGGAGTCGTGGCAGCAGATTACCCTACTTGTTGCCCTTCCCCCGCTTGGGCTCCTGCAGCGGAGCTCCCCTTCGTGGTCCTCTTGGGATCTTTAGAGCGTGGCGATTCCTCGCTTATGGGAAGCCGGCACGTTCCTCCTCCAAGAGACTACCCGTCCCGCCCTACTAATCTGACCTAAAGGGGCGGCATGAGTATTGAAAAATGCGCGAGTGCCCCTCCCCCTCCTACACGTGGCCTCTCGCACCTTAGAGAGCCCGGATGCGTCATCAGAACTACTCCGGAACAGTGCACTCTTGAATTGATCGTTATTAACAACTGCTAACTGTTTATATCGCCTTAACATTAATTCATTGTATGTTCCAGTAATATTCCCTACATTACTTCTGTTTTAAATATGGCTCATAGCGATACAGTGGATGCTGATATTCACTTCCTTAAATTTTTCAAATCCAGGATTTAGGATTCATCCTACAATATGAGAGAGAAATATCTAAAAATTCGAAAACTTTATTAATCACAAATAATTTTAATTAAATTTTATTTTTCAAGATTATCATATATAAAATCTACAAACGGAATGATTTATCTTTTTCTTTAAGGAATTACTTGCTTTACACATGATTAACAAACTGAAAGCTCAGTTCCTCAAAACTTAGTTTCCCAAGTTTACTGACAAGTAAACATAATACTTTATTTCGTTTGATAACTTTAGTTTTTTATTTGATATTATCTTTTTAAAGTGTTCTAACGATTATGTGTAACGTACACAAATATATTTAATATATTTCAATTGAAATCTATTTCATTATATGTTTAGTACTGTCCAGCTTGGATTTAATTTTTTGATAGAACCAATATATTTGATTTTATCTTTTTCTGAGCATCAGAAATTTTTTTTTAGAATAAAAATTTATTTTGATTAATTCGCTATTGAAAATTTAACTGAAGTTATCAAAATTATTACCTCAGAACGCAATCGAGATATAATTTGGATAAAATTAGCTTAGCTATTCATTCGTTTTATTGGTGTGATTGGTTCAATGTTTATACAGTTTACACAAGGTCGAAGCAAGAACATATTTCTGAAGTAAACATTAACCTATGGTTGCAACTCCTATTATATATTACCGACCTATTATTGTAATATATCAATACAGAACCTCTAATTTTTCAAATCTTATGAAATGGTATCATTTCTTTTTGGAGGCTTTCAAAAAATAACATATGGTACATTACTGTTAATTCTGTTAAACTGTTGATTAAGCTAATAACTGTTAACTGAAAAATCATTTATTTAAGTTCATCATTACACAATTATAGAACTGTTTTAAAGGAAAAAAATTCTTAAATTTCACAAATTTAGTACACTCCTTAATTTTTCCATATGATTTCTACAGTAAAAATATTTCATTTAGGATAAAAGTCTACAGACTTAAAATTTTTTTGTGCAATGAATATAAAATAACTTTTCATTTGTACGTCACTATGTTTTTTTTTATGTTGTTAAAAAGCTTCTTTTTTTTTGTTCACTGTTTTTATATTTTTTATCTATAATGAAAATGACAGATATTAAACCGAATAAAAGTTTATTGAGTGGGCTGTTGATGTTAAAACAAGGATATAGGATGTATAGATATAGAGATATTGAAATATAGAGAGGGTAGTAGAAGAAGAAGAAGAAGAAGAGGAGGGAGATTGAAGTGAGAGTACATGAGCGCCTGCTCGTAGTTTACCTTTTTAGAAGCGCGCTCCAGGACTTGACGGGACTTCACTGGTCCGCACATTCAACGAAAGATGGCCTGCTGTCGAAGTACCTTGGCACTTGCCGCATCGCTTCTTTTTACCATCAGCTGTATTCTTCGCGGAACCATGGCTTCCATACCACCAGAAGGTAAAAATGCTTCCTCCCAAAAAGAATTTAAAATTATGAAATATAAGAATAAAATATATAAATAAATAAATATATATATGGATATATATATATATATATATATATATATATATTAAAAAGAATTTTTAATATTCATCAATAGTTTTAAAAACTGGAATTAAATTTACAGCAGAACTTACGTAATTTACAAAAATCACATACAAATTACACACACACACACACACACACACACACACACATATATATAAATATCTGGAATTATTAAATATCCATAATACTTAAGAATTAATGGGTTATTGTAACAATAAATTTTATTATAATGATTAAATTTAGCTTTTATAGGTCATAAATTTATTAGTTGATCCTTTAACAAATTAAATATTAACAATGAAAAAATTTTATACATCTCTAAGACATGTACTTTTTTCTGTACCTTTGTACAAGTATGTTTTTATTTTGCAGTATAACATTATATAAAATTAGTTTAACGTAGTACAAATGGTCAACATCATATCTCTGTACGTCATTACAACATTTTTTATCTCCGATATATAATTTTTTATTAGGATCGCTTTAATTTTAATTTTGTGTGTTTGATATGTCTCAATTATTTTATTAACAAATATTTAAAAAAATATATATATTTATTCATGAAAAATAAATTTATAAATATTAAAATTAAACTAATATTCTAACTGATGATTTTTTATTTTTATTTAAATAAAAAAACAATTTATTTATGGTTTTTATTATTTTATAATAAAAAGAAGGTATTTGGAATCAGAAAAATTAACATTTTAACAGAAAATGTTTGTTAAAATCCTTGATTTGTGAGTTTCAAATCGGTTTGCATTAACAACAACATGTAATTTAAATTTCAATAAATAATTAATAATAAAATAATAAAAGTTACAATAAAAGTACATATTTTGTAATTTAGGAATTAAAATAAGTCGATAACCTTAGATAAGTTTTAATTAATATTTTCATATAGTTTAACCTGATCAAAACATAAATACAACATGCATTTATTTATATACATTTATTTAGCGATTTAATTAATGCGCAGTCATAAATTTATTGTTTTTGAACTAAGATTGTTATCAGATAAGATTAAATAAATATATTTATTATTATGAAAGGAAAATTATATAAAAAATAATTATTAAATAATCATTTAAATTAATTAAGATATTCATAAAAATTAAAACGTAATTGTTCTAGTGTTTGCCTTGTAGAAATGAAATAAAAAAACCTTCGATAAAACATTTTTAAATAATTAAAACGAAAAAAAAAAAAATTAATTCAACTAATATATCAACTGTATTAAAAAAAAAAATTAAAGTCTTACTACAACAAAAATATCACAGGTAAAAATTTTTTATTATAAAATTATGTCAATACATCTGTTTAAAAATAATATTTTTTATTGGGTTAAAAGAAGAGCAAGAAATATCGTGGTATGATTTTTTTTTAAACTGGATTGAAGTTCAAAAATGGTTCTAAAAGGTTTTCAAAATATAAAATAATATTAATATTTTTAAATTTACTTTTTAAAAAAAAATCTGTTTTGGACAACACATGATTTCCTTGAACGCCTATTAAATTACATATACACATTTAAAAAATGAAAAGTACATAAAATTTTATTTCATTAATAACTACTGATATTTTTCATATATATATATATATATATATATATATTATTATTATTAATCGTAAACATTTTTATTATTAATAAATCAATATTTTTAAATAAAAAAAAAAAACAAAAATAAAGAAGAGGAGATGCAGTCTGATTCGAAACGATGTGTACCTTTGTAAGATCCAAATATTTCATGAATTGAAATTTTATTTGGCTATTACTTTGGAACCAATGAAAATAAGTACCACTTAAAATATATTGTTGAAAAGCTTTCAATAAGGGCTTATTATTGAAGTTAAGAAAAAAGTCCAGAATCCAAATTTTTGTTGGATTTTGGGCTGTTTTGGACATGTTTGTTTTAGTAGATTGCAATCAAAAGGGGAGGTGCACAACTAGATATTATAACAATCCTAAATCAAAAATTTCAATATTCTACGGCTAATCGTTTTTTAGTTATGCAAGATATGTATGTACCTACATACAGATGTCATGACGAAACTAATAGAAATGGATTCAGGGATAGTGGAAATGGATATTTCCGTTGAAATCTGAAAACCGAAATTTTTAACGATTACAATATTTCTTAGTACTTCGTACAAGGAAATAAAAAAAGGAGGTTCACAGTTTAATCCATATCTTTTTGTTTGTTATATGTAATTGCAAGATATACTTACTAAATGGAACAATTATTTATACTGTAGAGAACGTCCCTCTGGTAATAACGGTACAAATCTTTTCCAGATTACTTAAATTGAAGGTTTTTTGAATAAAAAATTACGTGTGAGCATTGAAAATTTAAGAATATTCTTATATTTTTTTAAATCGGGGTTTTTATTTGGTATTGAGTAATACCGATCAAATAATACTTATTTTGGTCCAACTATCTCTACTTCTGATATATAACCTAATGTCATGATCCTAATATTTAGAGTATCTTTGAGAAGAGATTCGTGAAAATCGATTGGGAAATTTAAAATATTAAATTGATATACATAAGCAACTCATAGAGCCTTACTCTTTATCGTTATACTACTTATGTCATTTCCCAGAATTTCTTTTCTTATTTATATTAAGGGCAGTCGTAACCGCCTATACATTGCTATGTTAATTTTAGCTATATTGAAGACTCATTATTTCAGAAATTATTAATACTCACATAATCACATAATCATGAATTATTAATTGTTCACATATTTTCATAATTCTAGATTGATTGAAAGATATGTACATAAAGAATAGAGAAAAGCAATGCACGTTATGTTCAGTGGTTCCTAAGATAATTCATAAATATAAATAAAAGGTATTATCTAAAAGATGAATAATTATCTAAAAGATAAGTTATAAATATAGAAAAATATGATTTTTTGAAAACGAGAATTAAAAATTATATAAGTTTTTTAAGTTAACTGTTTTGAAATTGCCCAGCTTTATAATCTGGGTCATCAGTTTTAGCTTCCTGATTCTAGCTTTAGCTTTTTATTTCTGCTTGTCTGTCTTGCCTTTTTTTCTTCATTTCTTGAATTGTTTTTTCCCTTCGCTTACTCCTGGTAAAGTGTTCTATGTGCAGGCTTACGTAAATGAGAATTAATGAAAGTTGAGTTAATTTATAAAGACACAGTTCAAGAAAAGCATAATAACAGTAGTGTAAGTGACAGGAAAAATATTACTGATTATGATTAAGTAAGTCTGTGGCAGACAAACGCAGTCAGTGCTGTATAGTGAAATTCATAAAATTGCTAATATAATAAAAAAAAGTGTCAATCTTTTGTAAAATTTTTACGGTATCAGGAACCAGATTGATTTCGAGATGCTGCAGAATTTCATCCTTGTTAATGATTCCATTACTAAATGTTGACAACATTATGTACTCCAAACAAAAATATTTCTTTCCCTTAAAAATAATTTTTTGGCAACCGTTCCCAAATTATGCGGTTGAGATACTCGTTGGAGTTTTGCTTATGTCCACGGAGACATTTTTTCAAAAAAATCTTCATCAGATAAATTAAAAAAAAAATTATTTTTATAGCTTGAAGAACGGACATTGGAAAATAAATTTTTTATGAGCAAGAACAGTTTTTACTGGAAAATTTGAGCGTCGTTGTTTGCAGAACAGCTGTGACGCAATTTAAAAAAAAAATAAATCTTAAAAAAAATATTTGTTATATACAGTTATGAATCTTATATAAAATGACTCAGAAAATATTGAAAAATAAATTAAGAAGAAATTCTAAAAAATGATTTTTTTTTTTTACCCCTTACTGGTTACGATTACCTTTAAGATTCTGATTTCTTACATCTTTATAATTTTTTTAAACTTTTTATTTACAAAGATAGTTTTTTTTAATAGTTATATCTATATCATAAATAAAAATTAAAATGCGGTCAAATTTAACAAAATGTTACCCTTTTTACATCGTATTCAAAAGCATAATCTTTAAGATCAAGTGGTAAATTAATATATATTAAAAAAAAAAAACTGATTCCAAATAAACTCACTGAAAAGTAAAAAAAATAATCAAGTCCAATTCCTGTTTTTTTTTTTTTTTTTTTTTTTTTTTTTTTTTTTTTTTTTAAAAAAAAAAATTAGAACTAATATCTAAAATTTGATCAAAACTTAATTTGGTGTTGATTTCAAAATATTACAATTTAATATAAAATGTTATTTTATTTATTTACTTGATTAATTAGCATGTTCCTTTTGTTAATTACAAGATATTAAAAAATAGAGTTAGTTATTCATGAAATTTCAAAAAATTATTTTTAAATTCATAATATGTTCACTAATTTATTTCTTACGACTGTCCTTTTTACCTTTGTTTATTGTTAAGTACTAAATTTCAACTATTATTCGGAAGAATTTTCCTGCAGGACAATTCATATTTTTTTAAAATTATTCCAAATTATTGATTTATCTTCAAATGTATTTTAATTATTTAAAAAATAATTTAATGATTATTTATAGGTAATTTTATGTGTATATATATATATATATATATATATATATACATATTTTATTACACAATATGTAACATTTTTAATTCGTAATACTGTTACGAAACACTGCAGTTTAAACTGATTTTTAAATTCGTTTTATTAGATATTTTTATTTTTTATTTATTTATTTATTTTTTTTAACCAATTAAATATATTTTCAGAGGGATGAGCTGAATGAATTTGAAGCGTATGTAAAAAATGCCATGCCTGATCGGGATTCGAACCCGGGACCAGATATTTTTATTTTAAATTCTACTATTCGCTCGACTTTTTTTTTTTTGTTAAATCTGTTTGTGTTATCTGTCATTTAATTTTCTTTAAATCACCAATTAAAAAAAAAAAAAAAAAATTCAGTTTCACATATATTTCACAAAAATCAGCGCCCCATTCTGTTGTAGCAGGGTAAACTTTTGATTAAAACATATTATACTGAACTATTTTTGTTTTTCATTACGTTAAAAAACTTTGTTATTTTTACTTCCTTTTACGAAGTACAGGAAGTGTAATATTTGCGAAAAATTTCGTGTGAAGTTATTAATGAAATAAAATTTTATGTAATTTTAAAAATATTTATATGTAGTTTAATAGGCGTACAAGTACGTCTATTGAAATGCGATTTATATTTTTTTATAATGAATATCTTACGGACATTATAATTATATTTCTTCACATAGAAACAGAAATTCTGTTTTGTTTTTTTATTTTTTTGTAACTTTTTTTTAATATCATTTGATGTCAGTTGCAGCTAGCATTATAAAAATTAATAAATAAAGAAGATAAAACAAAAGCAAGTGGTTTATAAAGCAACAAAAAGCAAAAATTACATTTTAATAAGACTATTTATTGATATCAATACTAAAATTTTGGAGTATAAGTTAATTACATTAGTTAAAATGTTTAAAGACACTATAATAGGAAAATTTTAATACTAAAATCTTTTTTAAAGACACTTTTTAACAAATTAAAATTAATTTAAAAAAAATTTTAATTAGATAACTATTCTTTTTTGATCACATTAAATATAAATATTTAATTTTGTTTACTGTAATATTTTATCATTAATTAAATCCTTAATATTTGTTAGGGTTTTATAATCAGGTGAGAAATTCTAGATAAGTGTATGTGTCTTAATATCCAGAGAATTTCAACAAATAAAGCCCTAATAATATTTTTTTTTTTTTATTTTATAAATTATTTCATCTCAAAGCTTGTACCTGGGAATATGGGGATGAATATTGCAACGTATGAAAAATCTCACGCTGATTGGGATTCGAACAAGGGACCCACGGATGAAAAGCCGAGACGCTACCATTCCACTACAGAGATTAGCGGAATGGGAAAATAGATTTAAGTTTGAATTAAGAATCTTTAAATCAACGTTTGATAAATCTTGTTTTGTCTTCTGATTTTCCACTTATTTGATTATTTAAGTATGTATACGAGAATATACATATATATATATTTTTTTTTGGAGTGGAGTTAGGCATGATTTTATTAGATAAAACACTTTTTTTTTTACCTGTATTGTGGCTCCATCGAACAAGAAAGAGTTCTTAAATTAATCCTTAAAGAACCTTCTCCAATCAAGATCATATCATCCAAGGTAAATTGGTTTACAGGTCCCAGCATTATAAGGATGGACCTAACAGAATGTGATATACACCCATTCGACCGATAGGAAAGTAGGCATTGAGGTTATGCAAAAAGGATTAGTTGATGCTAAAGGACGATGACTCACGTAAAACCACAAACCCTCCTCTTAATTGTCAAACTAAAGGCTCCTACAGGTAGTGGACAGATTTCCTAAAGAAATAACGTTGCTCATTCCCAGAATTTCGAATTATCCCAATAAAATGGTTTTTAATTCAGTTGGTTTTCTTCAAAGAAATTTATTTTCGATAACTCCATGTTGAAATTTATTTAAACAAACAATCAAATAAACGTTTCCGCTTAGTAAATATAATTTGTTTATTTTAAATTTAATTTTAATTTTTCTTTTTTTTTCATTTGTAGTTGTACTCTAACTCCATTTTGTTATATATAACAAAAAGAATCTTTCAGTTGATAGATATTGGCTAACTATCTTACACGGAGGTTATTTGACGAAAGTGAAGTCAAAGATATGTTACTAATTTGTTTAAAAATTGTTTTCAGAAATATTGGTAATCAATTATTATAATATTAAATAAAGTTAAAAAAAACTTATGATGGAAGCTTTATTTTTTCCAGCAATTTTTAGAAATTGTTTACGCAGAAATAATAAGAATATTTTGATCAAATATTTGGAAATATAAAAAAGTATAAATAAATATAATAAAAATAAATCGTTATAAATCGGTTAAATTATACATCTATAAACTATAAAGTGTACAATTTATATAAATATAATAATTTTATTTAAATTATATATAAATTAAATGATTAATATAAAACTAATATTTTTATATTTTCACATCAAACTGAGAAAATATCTTCATTTACTTTTTTTTTTTGTTTTGTTTTTTTTTGTTTAACCTCCCGAACCACCATTAGGTATATCTTCAGAGGATGAGATGAATGAATTGTTTCTACTCTCTTTATCTGTTTAGCCTCCGGAACTACCGTAAAGTATTACTTCAGAGAATGAATGAGGATGATGTTATGAATGCGAATGAAGTGTAGTCTTATACAATCTCAGGTCGACCACTCCTGAGAAGTGTGGTTAATTGAAACCCAACTACCAAAGAACACCGGTATTCATGATTTAGTATTCAAATCCTTATAAAAATTTTTATATGGATTTGAATACTAGATCGTTTATACTAGATAATTTATGATGAATAAATTGTAGCTGTGTGAAAAATGCCATGCCTGACGGAGATTCGAACCCGGGACTTCCGGATGAAAGGCTGAGACCCTACCACTTGCGCCACGGAGGCCGGCTAATTTACTTTTATGTACTATTGAAAAGAAAATTATAAAATTATTTTTATACTTTACTTAAATAAAAAAAATAAAATATAATAATATAATTAATAAAGAAGTTAAAATATCTACTGTTAAGTAAAATTTTAATCCAAAAAGTCTTTAATTTTAAATGTCTATTAATAATAAATAACGTTTTAGAAAGTTTATGATTGTGGTACCCGGTTGATGCAAATGCTGCTGTATTGAAAATTAGTTTCAGAAGTAATTAAAAATTTTTGTCGTACACATATTACGATAAAAATTAACTTTCTTTTAAAGTTACAAAAAATAATAATAATATTAAAAATAAATAAAAATAGGTTCAGTATTTTTTGACGTAATTATTATTTAATATATATTAAATAATTTATTAAGAAATTTTGAATATTAATGAATAAATGAATATGGGTATTTAAAAACAATTATGAACGAAATAAAATTTATTTAGGTTGTATAATTTTTACGGAGTATAATTAGCATATTTAATGAGCAGTAATAATTGTTGTAATAATAATTATTGTTAATAATACAAAGTTTTGTGTAAATAAATTAAATGATAATAAGATTAAACATTTTATTAGAAGGTCTTCAATTCGATTCTTGCTTCAGATATTTCAAAACGAAATTTTTGTCTTAATTCTTTGTTGTTTATACAACAAATAAAATCCTATTAATAATGGCTTACGTTACTGTTTATTATTTTACATAAATTACTGAAATATTTTTATTTATTTAAAATTTTGGTTTGACTATTAAAAATTATGGTAGACTAAGTTTGCATTTGTAGCTTGGATTAATTAAATAATTCGGTTTAAAGAAAAATACTGAATTTAATTTTTTGACTTTGAATGTGAAAATGGGTCGAAAGAAGTAATGTTTATATAACATCATTATCATCAGTTGCTTCAAATTTTCTTAAAAGTATACCCAATAATTCCACGTGTTATATTGTATGTGAATCGATATAAGATAAAATTAGATGTGTTTTACTTTTTCTTTATGAATCAGTAAAATTTCGTCGGCCTCCGTAGCTGAGTGGTAGCGTCTCAGCCTTTCATTCGGAGGTCCCGGGTTCGAATCCCGGTCAGGCATGGCATTTTTCACACA
>JAAAKQ030072234.1:0-34165 GCA_010016005.3 Zanna intricata | reverse complement strand
ATTATTGTGAGAAGGCTTGATATCGTGTTGGTTATTTATACGAATCATGTTCTCACTATAATTGGTGACCGTGAAAATACTGTTATAATTGTGGGGAAGTCGATATCGTGTTAAATACGAATAATTCACCCACATCAGTGTTGAATATGCTTGTTTCGATGTATTTTTGTACCATTGACTTTGTGCAGGAATTTCTCTCATAATTCATTATTATTAAAAATATTATTGTGCCAACAAAGCAACACTTAAATGTAGACATTTATATATAAACAATAATAATCACATTTTACTCTTTTTATCAGTATTACTCTTTCATCTTCAGATTACTTGTTATAAAAAAAAAAAACCAGTATTTCAAACTTTTTAAATTCATATTTAAATGACAAGAGTCCAAAATGATGATTTATAAAGAATTTCAAAACAGATTAAATCAACCAAAGAGTAAAATTAAACTATTGCTTGAGCTTCATTTTTTTAAATTTTGGTTTTTGCCTAGATAATTCCTATATTTTGACAACACCCCACATCCATCTTTATTGTTTACTTTGTTTTTCACCTTGCTACCCATTATTCTTTAAGAGGATTAGGGTATAGATAAAACTTGATATGTTTATTGTGGCAATATAAAAAAATATTTTTTTTGCTGTAATCAGAAAAATTGCCCAAAAAGGTTTTCTAAAGCTTATGTGTAAAACAAATTGGTGTTTTAATATCATCGTGAAGAAGAAACATCTTAGTTTTTATTTCTCATCTGTTTAAATAAGACCAAAAGGAGAACTTGTAGAAGAAAAATTATTTGGATGAAGTCCCTTTTTCCACTATGAATATTTAAAAAAGACCAATAACAAAAAAAATAATTTTCAGTGCATTAAGTACTAATAGTTTTTACTAAATACTGTGAATCAATCCTTTATTCTGATTGTTTTCTAATAATGCACTATATACAAGGTGTGATAAAAAAATTTAGTGAATTAAGTTATAAAAACCAAAGTAAAAATGTTACCTTAAGTTAGAATTAATCTCCTTCAAAGTACTTTCCTTAGCTAGCAATACACTTATTCCATTGTTGAATCCACGACTGAAAGCATTTCTGGAAGGCTTCTTTTGGAATGGCTTTCAGCTGCTCTGTCGTGACCTTCTCAATGTCAAGAATGGTGTCAAAACGTTTCCCTGTTAGCATATTTTTTATTTTCGGGAAGAGCCAGAAGTTGCATGGTGCTAAATCTAGTGAGTAAGGCAGATGTGGACAGACAGGAAGACTTTTAACGGCCAAAGACTCACGAATCAGAAGCGACTTGTGGCACGATGCATTGTCATGATGAAGAAGAAAGCCGTTGGCCCATTTTATAGGTTTCTTTCTTCACACATCGTTTCGCAAACATTCCAGTACCCCCTTGTAAAATTTGAAGTTTACAGTTGTTCCCCTTGGAATGAACTCTGATCGCACTATACCCTCATAATCGAAAAAAAAACAATGTATTTGAGGTCAAAGGATGTCCTGACCGTTCATCGTCCTTAACCAACTTATTTCCACTTTTAAATTGCTCATACCACTTGTAAACAGTCTTCAAAGTTACCACATTATCACCATACATTGATTTTAACTTTACGTAAGCTTCTTTGGCACTTTTTTCAACTTGAAACAAAACTTAATGGTAATGCGTTGTTCAAGATCCATGTTTCACGATAGATACTACAAACACTACCTCACTATAGAGTGACTATAGAAGCAGACTGACAAGCCGGAACGTGTTCAAACTTGTCACTGCCTGATCTCAACAGATAAGACAGATGTATGAGATACTCAACACAGGTATGAGACATACTAGTTGAAATAGATGCAGTGTAAGTAATTGCTGTTATAAATATTCATTTACCGTATTTTTTGATCACACCTCGTATATAAACACATACATACATACATACGTACAAACTCATAAAAATAGACTTTTTGGACTTGGAACAATAAATTTTTTCGCAGATTACAATTTATAAAAATACTCTTTTATTATAAATATATTTTTTTTATACTCCTTAGTTTTTTAAACTTGAAAAAAATCCTTTTTTTTACTTCTATGTATATACATTCCCATTATAACTATAGTAAACATAAATCAGTATTGATTATTATACAAAAAATCTAATAAAAGAAAGAATTGATCAAAATAATACAGTACTATACGAATCGATGTGCACAATATCATTCACTCTACTTTTTTTTTTTAATTGACCATTTTCAAGTAGGGACACTGCAAACACAACCTCACTGTAGCGGCTATAGAAGCAGACTGACAAGCCAGAACGTGTTCAAACTTGTCACTGCCTGTCTCAACACATGAGGATATGAGACATACTAGTTGAAATAGATGCAACATAAATAATTGCTGCTATAAAAATTCATTCACCGTATTTTTTATCACACCTCGTAGATCATATCATTATTAGATAATTTAAAAGTATAAAAAAAATCCCTTTTGGCATGCCGAAGGCAGAGGAGGTAGATTTCCCCGGTGCTAAATAGAGGAAAAGACCTCCGGTCTTTTATCCAGAGGTCCCGGGTTCGAATCCCAATCATTTTCACACATTATGCCAGAGTATTGTGTTGATTTATATGAAAACAGTTTCATTGTCTGGTTTGGTTGGTGTTATTTTTTAAGAATAAGAGACTATTCTGTTTAGCAAAGATTGCTCATTCATAAATATAAATACAAAGATAAGTTAACTTAATTAATTGTCTAAATATCAGTTTATTCTATTCATGTTTATGAGTGCCATATATTGTGATTTGTCAGCCCGTTTTTATATCCTAAAATTTTGATTTACTTTTTGAGGGAACCTCAAGATATCACAGTTGTTCTTTAAGTGGTAATTTTAAAAAAGAATTTCTGATAAGTGAATGGGGTAATTCACTTTGTTACTCGTTTATATCCGAGATTTTCAGTTGTATAAGAGTGACTTGTTTCAATGAAATTGATTTTATGGTGGAGTGAAATGCTTTTATTTGTTTTTTATACTGTTTCACAGTTTGTCCTGTGTATAATTTGTTGTTGTGAACATTTAAGTTTGTTTATCCAAATAAATCAAATGTGTATTTTTTTATGTAAACCGACATAAACCTGATTTCTAACACCAGCACCATATTCAAAGACTCAGTGCTCAAAGCATCAGTTTCTAAAGTAACTTAGAGTATAGTTCATGTGCAGGTTAGTCACCTTTCACCTTTTAAATGAAATACTGTACACCAGTATAACATTCACCTTTTACAATACACCTAACAATCATCTTTAAAAAGAAATACTGTGATTAGTACTTTTAAATAAGAACAGTGTATGTATCATGGATAATGAACTGAAACTAATTTTCTCCCATTTTGCATTTAGTTCAGCTTTAATTATTATAACAAAGTATAATTTAAGTTTTTTGAATTTTTACGAAACTGTTACAACTTTCTGTAGTTAATTTAAAAAAAAGAAAGGATTTTGTTAATTCATGTTTATCTGGAAATAAAATTTATACCAATAATATTTCTGTATGTCTGTCATTCACTTTTTAATTAAAGAACATTAGGTTCTTATTTTATTGAGTACTATAGAGATAAGAGGTAAAAAATAAATAAATTCTCTGAAATTTAATTGCACAACTCTTATCATTGCCATATGTTCAAAAAAAATTCACAATTCTGAAGGTTTAAATGAAAAAATGTTATTTGAGCACATATTTATGTTCATTTTGAATTGGAAGCAGAGTATTAAAGTTTTTTTAAATCGTTGCAGAGTAATATTGTTTCTGTAAAAGAAAATCTTTTAATTTTATTTTAAATAAATATTGGTTGTAAACATTTATTAATGATTCAGTAATTTATTAAAGATTACAACAGAATAATAGTAGTAATATTGAGGCTCTTTCTTGTAAAATTGCATTAAAACAACACACTTTTGTAATCTGGTTTGATAGAACGGGATTTTTAAGAATCAGACATGTTTTTTTTTTTTTTTTTTTTTTTTTAGGAAAGGTTGCACATTCATAATTTTTAACATGGATAAGTTAATATTTTCAATTATTTACTTAGTATTAATGTGTACATGTTACAAACTTATGGGCACCAGACATCTGAAAACGCATTTTTGTATCTTGAAAACTCATTCTAACTTTTTCAGCAAGCTCTAAGGAGTGATATACTTCAGGCAGGGATATCCATAAACATAATAAATATTTAGTAATGATTTGAAGCTTGGTGTTTTATTAATTTGCCTACCATTTTTATGGTATGTTTTTTCAAAGAGAACATTCAGTATTTTTTCATTTTATGCCCTCCCCCCACTTTTTTCACATAATTACTTAATGTAGCATGTTTTATAATTATTCGAATAAAACATTAGAGAAAACACGCTGACGTGCTGTTTTATACCAGTCACCTTAAACATTCTTTACATTCTTTTCATATTATAAATATAAGCGTTATTGCTTATTATTAATAACCAAAATTAACCTATGCTTGCTTCACTCGCTAACCTTGACTAATTAATAGTAATGTTTGGATTTAAATAATGCAATGATTACTAAATTTATTATTTAAATAATCTAAACCTTACTGTTATAATTAATTAATCAAGGTTAGTGAGCAGAGGTCTGTTTAGATTATATTTATAACTTCTCTGTAAATATCTCCAAATATCTACTGATGTGGGGGAATTCTGTCACTATTGTACGTCCTTTTTGAAAATGAAACTTGTCTGTTTCTTATGTCGTTCTTGGATCACCTACTTTTTTCGGGTTTTTTTAATAAATGATCAGCACTCATACCTTTCTCAGGTACATTTTCCACTCTGTTTGTGATTACTTCACTTGATATTAACCTATGCTCGCTTTGTTTGCTAATCTTGACTATTATGTAAAATATGTTAATATGTCATTATGTCTAAAATGATCAGTATAATACAGCATAGTAGTGTATTTGCTTAATAGTGTATTTTATTCATCAATTTTTATAAAACGTGCTATATTAAGTAATTTTTATTTCAAAAAAATATAGTAAAGTGGGGGGGTACAAAACAAAAAAGTGCCAAACTTTCTCCAAATTTTTCTTTTTATTTATTAATGGTGTTACCGTAATTGTTATTAATATGTGGTGTTGCTGTACTCGTGTATTTTCATTTGCCTTTAATAAATAATTATGTTAATGTTAATGAAGTATTTTTTAACTGGTAAGTTATTTTGTGTAGGATAATATATTTTTTGTTATTTTGCCAAGGATAATATGGAGAGATGACTTTGCTTTGGTTAACAGTTAAGTAATTCTATTTTTATCATTTTCCTTGGCAGAATTTTGTTATTTCTTGATTTTATAACTTTTTATTATTCTTTTACTTTTTACTAACAGTATTTTGTGGATCCTTGTATGCATCTGTTTTTTTTTTTTTTTTGAACATGTTACTTAAAACTGACATACTTGATTAATTTAAAAAAAAAGTTTTTTAATCTTCAAAACTCTGCTACTATATGGAAAATAGATTTTTTTGTACAATTCCTGTTTTAAATTTTTATTCATTTAATTAACTTTTCTTTGCTGTAGTAAATGAACTTCATGTCAGACATTATATATATGTATATAAGGTCTGTAAATAAAGTAATAAGACTACTTCTTTTTTGCCAGTCAAAGTGGTAACATTGTAAAGTTACTAATAAACTAACAGGTTATATGAACAGCTGATTTATATTAGGTACTAATATTTTTAGTCTATTATTGCCACATGAGAAGTAAACAAACTTTTCATGAAATAAGTTTTTGTTGTGCATTACAAAAATGAGTGATACTAATTGTGCAATCAAGTTTTATGTTAAACTCTATTAGAATGCTACTGAAAAAGGCGTACGGAGATGGCGCTTTATCACGAGCCCAAGTTTTAAGTTAGTTTAAAGTATTTTCAGATAACTGGGAACCAGTTGCAGACAATCCACGCTCTGGAAGGCCATTAACATCAAAAAGTGACAACAGTGTTGACAGAGACTTGATACTGTTTGACCGGCGATTAACTCATGGAATGATTGCAGAACAATTGAATTTGAACTATACCACAGTCTATCAAATTTTGACAAATGAATTGGACATGAAAAATGTTTTTGCAAAATTGAACCCAAAAAAACCTTACTGTTGAACAGAAAACTAACCATTGGAAGTATGGCACGATCTGTTAGGGTGAATTGAAACTAATCCTGATTTACTAAAAAATTTTACTACTGGTGATGAATCTCGGATATTTGAGCATAACCAGAAACAAAATGCCGAAGCAAGGAATGGCACACTTCAAACTCAGCACTTCTCAAAAGAAGCAAAAATGAGCAAATCAAAAATCAAAACCATGCTAATTTGTTTCTTTCATAGTTATGGCATTGTGCATAAGGTGCTTTTGCCTACAGGACAGACTGTAAATCAATATATTTATCGAGAAATTCTTGAAAGACTGTGGAAAAGAGTTAGCCACGTGAGACCAGCCATCAAAGAAAACTGGATGTTGCATTGTGACAATGCACCTTGTCACACTGCACTCTCAATTAATTAGTTTTTGGCAAAGAAAAAGATTCCTGTAGTCCTCAACCATCTTACTCACCTGAAAGTCCCTGCGACATTTTCCTGTTCCTGACTTGAAAAAAAAACCTCTGAGAACACCATTTTGGAACAGTAGAAAGCATTAAAAAAATGTAACCAACCATTTGAAGGATATTCTGTTTCTGAGTTCCAACACTGTATGAAGAGTGGAAAAACTCCACTTTTCATAAAATGTGACCTTGAAATACAGGATATTTGTGCTGAGGGTATCCAAAAGTAATGGCCTATATTTAGAAAACTAGTCATTGTAATCTCTTAAAATGTAGGCTCAAGTGACTGAAGTATTTCCGAGATCTATTCTATATATATTCTCAAGATCAGTGGAATATGAATGCGCAGGCAACAAGCCAACTCAGAATACAGTTGTAGTAGTCCCTTTAATTTTCAATTACACATTGGAGTTTTCAGTATATGGTGAATGATTTACTGGAACACTTTTTAAGATTGTTAATAATTGTAAAAGAAAGATTGATTTGATAAGAGTATTTATCACCCAGCCTCCCTCTCCCTTTTATAAAAAATAAAAAAGGTAGTCTTAAGTTTGTAGGGTTTAAAATTTTTTCATCTTCATAAGTAGAAATGGATTTAGGGGGATAAGTGTCAGACAATAGAACCTTCTCTTGTATCCAGCTAGGAATGAGGAAGTATTTCTTTTTAATTTTTCTAATCTATCTACCATTTTTGTTATCATTGCTGGTACCAGCTGAGCAATTCTCGTGGTTTCCAAAATTTTTCAATTCTCTCCATCCTTCCCGGATCCAGATTTTCCCAAAGTACCTTATGTCAAATTTAAACAAGTACACTTTGTGAAATAGCAAATTTTTTTCAAGAGGTAGGTATAATTAAATAGATAAAATATAACTATACCTTAAATTACAAAAAAATGTTATTAAACAGACTCACTAATAATAATTAGTGGCTTGGATGAACCTGTTGATATTTGCACATTTTCTCAAATAGTGGAATTAAATTGGACATATCCACCCTCAGATTGATTTTCATATGATAATTAGATTTATCACAGTTGGTGTTAAAAACCTAGCTTTACATAAATAACAAGTCAAAAATGGAATTAAAAATTTTCTGAGCTTCACTGCTTAGGAGTGGATGTTTATCTATTACCGACATCCAAAATTTAGTAAATTTCATATGCTGCTACATTTTGTTTTAAGTATATTGACACAAGACAACTCGGTCTTATCTCTTCTTTTGCAACAGTAAATTTAGATGTGGAGTGGCACATAAATGGATCTTAAATCCATTTAAATTAATCAATATTATCATTTTGAAAATAATTTTTAAATTAGGTGATAAGCTGTGATTTTCACAGCTGTTGGATTTTATGTCAAGAGAAATCAGCTGCATTGGTGATCAAAAATTGCAAGTAGCAAATGGGGAAAAATACAAATAGGAATTTTCATCTTTTAAATAGTGTTCTGTGAAAGCAAATCTCATTCTTAATTATAAAGTGTGTTATTTTCATAAAATTTGCAATGGACATTACTCCAACAAAGTATTGGAAAATTGTTTCTCTTTCTGATCATACCAATATGACTCTGTGACAAATAACTTCTGAGTTTAGTGTTGGACTAGAATCATTGAATGCTATTTTAAAAAAGTTTAAAGAAATTAAGTTCTTTTAACCTCAAAGAAAGGCAAATGTATCCATAAAAAAAAAATACTTCAACTTAAGATTGGTTATTAGTGAGAAAAAGTAACTTGATCCAAAATTAATCTATATTTTCACAATTTGTACAGATATGATTTTTTCCTAAATAAGTTCTTTTTATTGAATAACATCGGTGTTTTCAGATTAATTTGCATGCTATTTTGTTTACTCCCTGCTATTTATTTCATCTTTTTAACATTTAACTGGACCCATTGCAGCCATTCGCATACTTCACTTTAATAGCAATTGCAATTCTAAAATTGTATTATATTTTCATTATTACATGATTGTCAGTATTTAGTATATTCTTCCTTTTTCTTGTTCTTAAATGATCATCTTCATTGTTACTTTTTTCTTTTTTTTTTATATTTAAAACTAAGTGGAGATGGGGTGTAATATAGACAAGAAAGTTTTATAGTCATGTTACCAGGTTTATATTTGTTAAGTTGAAACCATTCATGACGTGTGTTTGAGAGATATATAAAAAGACTTATGATTATAAGCGATTTATGGTTATGACTTTTTTTTATGAAACTTCCTCATGTTTAATATTAAATATTAATTATATTTCATTAATAAATATAAAAATTACTTCATTGCTTGCTTGGATGTATACTTTTATTAGATGTGTGTCTTATCATCATCAGTTTATTTAACTTTTTATCTTTTTAGTTTATATTTTTTAATAATATTTTAAGTAAGTTCAGTGTTTTAATGTTTATTTCTTGGACTAATAATGTTGTAATATTTTTAACAAAATAATAATACAAACAGTGTTATTTATACACATTTTAATTGTTATTTATTAATATTTTTTACAATGCTTCCATTAAAAGGATGTTTTACGTTAGTTGTAATTTCATCCTGTAGAGGTGAGATTTTAACTCTTCTTAAGTTTTTTATTATTATTTTTACATCTATTTTATTTTTTGACAATGTCTTTTGGCAGTTTTTTATCTTTTAAAGATTAGTATGGCATGAAATAAAGTATGAGACCAAGATAATGAGATTATGAAAATCAAGAATGAATTAAACGGCACAAACCATATAGACTTTGATTACACTAGATGATAATATTATAGTCAGAACACCTTCTGTTAAATTAAAAAGGGAAAAAGTGCTTTAGTATGATTGGTTGCAAAATTTCACATAACCCCCCCCCCACTCCCTGAATGTGAAATAATACAGGAAATATTAAATCACGGCATCAGTGAGTGCAAAAATCACTGTCCTTTGAAGTGAAAATTGATGTCCTGCTTTAAAACTTAAGTTAGTTTTTATTGCTGTAGTTTGTTGATACTGTATTTTCAACCATTAGATTTACTGCTAGAATATATTGCATGCTATTGAAATAGCTGATTATAACCTCGATGTGGCTTACATTGTTTGTTGCTCTTTTATTTTGCATTTACGGAACTATGTGTTGCTCTCTATTATAAAATTTATAAAAAAAAAGGAAAGTTTATTTTGTCTCGAAAATATATATGTTAAAAAAAACATTTAATTCAGTAATTAGTGCGTGGAATAATTAATTTCATCCAATGCTGTTTATTCATAAATCAGTCTTATGATTTAAGGTAATATTTTGAACAGTCTTATGAAATATCTTAGAATAAGTTATCCTAAAATTGCAGCGAGTGAGAATAACAAATTAAAAGATTTTTAGATAGTCAATCAGAGTTCAGTAAAATTAACTAGAAAAGCTTGTTTTTGATCAAAACTTTCAAAATGTCTAATTCAAAGAATTCTACACAAAAAAAAAGTTAATGTTACATACCGGTTAATATATGATTGTGTGGAAGATGATGTTAATTTTTTGATTGATTAAGCAAAGTTTAAATTGTTCAGCTATGACAATTGTATTTACTGGTATTCAGAAAACAAAAAATTTGTTTTGATACTTGGTTATACTGGCCTGGTGTTCAGGTGAATTATCCTAGTAGTGGGAATATGGGAGCGATAGGAGAGAATTATCTAGAAATATTAGATACTTATACTGCTCCATTACTACAAATGAATATTGATAATTTTGAAAATATATACTTTCAGCAGGAATTCTTTTTCCACTATAATACACTACTGCAGTTAACTATATTAACACCGATCTGCCTTAATTGATTTACCATCTCTGGTAAACCAATTTAAAGACTGACTGGTTTTCATTCCGATGCCTCAGAGATCATTAGATCTTATGCTTATGCACCGATACATATAATACATGCAATAAATGAAAGTGGTAATACAGCAGTTAAACATTTTAAAAAAGTTAACATACATTTGACACACTTTTTTCACAAATGGATGAAACCCATGTTTTTGAGGAAGTAAAAGAAACTAATTCAGAATGTAGACTGTGTAAATCTATTTTTGTTTGTTGTTCCATGTCAGTGTGTTAATGAAGAGGAAGGTGGAACACAGTTTGAGCATAAATTGTTGATACAAAGATGTTTTTCAAATTTATTTAATTTAAATAACTAAAAAATATTAGTAGAAAAAAATCACATCTCAGTATGCATCAGATAAATGATTATTGTTAGAGAGATTATATTTTTTCCCCATGGTAATCACAGTCATAAAATTTCAATTAAATAAAATTTTGCATAAACATATTTAAAGATGTATTTTTACACGTGCGAGAGATTATGAAAAGAATTAAAGCTTAACAAAACTAATTTGTACATTGGAATTATTATGTAACTCATACATTTCTTAAACATGCAATATTTTATCATTTAAAGTTATCTTTCACTCTTTTGATTCATATAATTAATTTGTTTTTAAATTTGAAAAATAATTGTTTATTTGAAATATTGTTGATTTTATTCTATTTAGGATTAATTTTTATTTTATACTAAACACTCAGCTTACAAAACAAATTATTATAAATGATTTACATTGATAGATCGTATGTTTTATGTGTTAGCTAATTGAGTGAAGTAAATGCAAATAAAACCCATCAGTAATCATATTTTATATGTCGAAATGATCCATCTATGCAAATCAATGAACATAAAATAAGTAGTTAATAAGCATGAAACTAACTGAAGAAAATGTTGAATTTTATCATATTATTTTTAAATTTCTTAATGATTAATATCTTTGGATTCAGTATTATTATCCTATTAAACAGTTTTTCAGCATTTACCTTTTATCAATAGAGAAACGTTGAAAAAGTAGTTCTATATCACTGTGAAAATTCATGCCTCTGTTGGGAATTAAACTAAGGATTTTAACCTGGGAAATGCAGGAATTAAATCCACTTCCAAAAATCCTGAAATTTTATTCTTTATTAAGAATTGTATTTTAATTATACTATAATATTACAGAAGATGATTGAAATACCTAGTTGCATTGTGGGTATATGTATTATATATATATATATATATAAAATTCCAGACCATACATAATTTAATAAATTGATTAGAAATTTCTTTTATTTATTCTGTATTATGTCACAAGACAGTTGTTTTTAATGATATTCAAAAAAATAATTTTTTGGGTAAATTTAGAATAGATATAACAAAATCAATGTTTTGGTTAATATGAAACACATTTTTTTACCTGGGCTTGCAAAATTAGTTTTTTAATTATATAATAAATATTAAAATCTCTAAAGCTAATCTGCCATAGTTTTATCTAATTTTGAATTCACCAGTTTGTAAAATAATCTGAATTTTAGCATTTTATAGTATTAATTTCCAGGATTGTGAAACTGTATAAATTTGTTCAGTTTTTAATAAAAAATTGTGAAACTATAAATTTGTTTAGTTTGTAATAAAAATACTTTATAAAGAATTTTATTTCGATTTAAATTTTGAGTTTTGGAAGTGATTTTTACACCAGAATTGTTTCTGTAAATTACTGAAGTTTGTAAATTTGCAGCAAATTTTAATTATGTTGATATCAGTGGATTTCTTAACACATAGCACAGGTGAAATACGAGGTGTGGCTATTTATTAATACGACTAATGCTGTAAAAAAAAATTTAAATTTATATATATTTAGTTATACCCTTCAATATATACCCCTTTTCTATCCCTACAATGATCTATGCGAATTTTCCATTATTCAAAACACTGCTGGAAACCTTTTTCTGTGAGCTGTTTTATGATGCTTGCTACTTTTTTTTCATTGCTTAAATGGACTGAAATCTTATTCCCTTCAGTGCAGATTTGATCCTGGGGAACAGATAAAAGTCATACATTGCCAGGTCAGGCAAAAAGGCAGACAGGGTGTAACGCTGGAATGTTATACTCAGCTAGAAATGTCTTGACAAAGAATGCAGTGTTAGTTGGTGAGTTGTTCTGATGAAGAACCCATGACTTTTTCTTCCAAAATTCAGGTCAATTTTTTCTTATTTATTCACAAAGTTGAGCTAGGACCTTAAGGTAGTAATGTTGATTAATAGTTTGACTTTCAGGAATCCAGGGGAGGTACCCAATCCTATAAATATAAAAAAAAACATTTGCTGTGTGAGGCAAACATCATCTTTAAAATCTTCTTGGTCATCTTGGAAACACTTAAACCACTCAAAACCCGCGCACATGATAATAATTCATTGCCATACACTTTTTTTTTTAAAAAAAGGTAAGTTTCAGTAACAGTTTTTCTAAGTTTTATGTGAAATTTCATGGCAATTCTTTTCTCTAATAAAACACTTGATGTTTTGCAAAACAAAAAAAAACATATTATCCAAATGAAGGCCACGTCCAGACTAATATGTCTAC
This sequence comes from Zanna intricata, assembly GCA_010016005.3. Lineage (NCBI taxonomy): Eukaryota > Metazoa > Arthropoda > Insecta > Hemiptera > Fulgoridae > Zanna > Zanna intricata. The sequence goes on along the minus strand of JAAAKQ030072234.1, from coordinate 21,162 downwards.
AGAAACTGCAGTGGCAACAATTGAAAGAGAAAGGCTTCAACCTACACAACTGTCGTTCATACGAATTTGGTGCGTGCACAGCTCTGTAGCATCATTAGTTTCATTATTTAATTGCCACACCTTGTAAATTAATAACTGATATGCACAGTAGTTTAAAGCTCGCAGTATGTTTTTTATTTTACACTTAAGTATTTTTATATAAAATCAATTCTTCATGCAGTTAGTTTTTCTTAAGAACCTTCACTATAGTTCATAAAATGAAAGATAAACCCATTTTTCAGAAATAGAACATATAATTATATTGTTTAAACTGTTTTGCTTACTATCTTTGGGGAAAAAATAAATATTTTAAAAATAAAATAATAAACATTTTTTAAATAAAACATGTCAAACTCTCAAACCCCACACTAAACAGAGTTGAAATTTACTTGAAACATGCAGAAATAAATTTTTAAAAAAATTAAAAAAATTTGTATATCTTATATGAAAACTAGAAGCTGACAAAACCTTTTTGTTTTGATCTTAATGTTGACCTCTGTGAAAAATATAATAAAAACTGTACTTAGTTTTTTTTAATTAAAAACTAGAAAGAGTCATTATCATTTTTATTATCAGTATTACTTATTATTCATTAAAAAAACAAGGAATCTAGTTTTTGTGACTAAATACTGTTGTATTTAGTATTACTGGTATAATACTAAAGTATTACTGTTAATATTTACTGTTGTATTTTGGCTGTGTTGTCTAAATTTCACAACTTTCATTAAACAGTGTGCAAAATGAATCTGAAACCGAATAGTTATTGCAGATTAATGTGAATTACAAGAACTTCGCGATAAAAGAAGACAGTAGATTTCTTCAGTAGTTAAGTAGAATTAGGCATGGGGTTTTTGGTTCTGGATTATGGTCAAAGTTGTAAGGGTGGAGTAGGAAAGAAGAACAAAAATACTTGTAGAAGATTTATTGAAGGCGAAATCTGAGACGATTCAGCAACTACCAAGATATTTGCATTGGTGGCATCCTGACAGAGGCCTAGCTGATGACTGCAGATTGTATTCAGTGTATGAGGGTCAATAAGATAACATTCTACAGGCTGGAAATAAAGAATGGAGTGGAGATTGAAAATACTATTTACTAAAATTTGGTTTCCTTATATATTTATGTATATATATATCATATTTGTAAATCTATCCAGATTTTAAATAAATTAGTTAAGCAGAAATAACTTAATAACTATAGCTTGAAAACACCAGTTTGAAAAAATAAAAAAATAATTTTTTTCATAGATTTTGAAAAAGGAAAATTAGTCATCTTATACATCTCATACATACAGATTTGTTTTTTATATGATTGTATGTAATTAAATTTGGACGTATCAAAAAGTATATTTATAAACTTCTTTTGAAATGATACCAAAAGCGGTATAAAAGGATATAATTAAATCCAACAAATAAATGTAGTTTGATAAAATAAGGATTTTATAATATTAAAAAATTTGGATTTTCTAAAGCAGGGACCAAACTTTTTTTTCAGTTGTACAGTATAAATGTACAATTTTTTTAAGTATTATCATTACCAGTCTGGTGGATCCTGCCATTTCAAATCTGATGACATTTATAATTTCATGTCCTTTTGAGAACTGGTTTCGATATGCAATATAAGGAATTTTGTTGAGGATTTTTACAGACTTTTCAAAGAAAACTATTGTTTTACGTTTCGGTAGCATGATGGAGTGGAGGGGGTGAAAATGAATTTTTGTTACGTTGATATGAAGAGTACAAAAATAACATTCATTTAAATTGGGGTTTCCTTATATATTATATTATTATTTATTTATAGGCCTATAGAATTTTGTAGCTCGAAAATTTCCAAAACTACCTGATCAATTTCATTGAAATTTATATATATGCTGTAATAGTGTATCTGAAGTTGTCCCGATATTAAAATTTGATGAAGATTGGTTGAGTCATTCTCTAGTTAAGCTCATTTTAAGGTAAAAAAATTGAGATTATTTTGATTATATAGTGGTGTATTTTCATATGCACTTACGCAGTGAGACACAATGGTGGGCAAATTGAAACTTTATGCTTGTGTGCAGGGTCTTCTGGTGAATTGAAGTGCGTTGTACTTAGAAAATCAGTGTGTTTCTGACTGAAATAGTGAGGGTGTCAGAAACACAAAGTTCTTGTGCAGAACTGTACAAGAATTTTTTTTTAAATTTTGGGTCAAATTACAAGTGGTTTTTGTTTTATAATTACATTTGCTGCTTCCAATATTTTTTATACGTGAATTCATAAATGCTTTCGTGATTACAACTTCATCAGATTCTTACATTTATTAAAATTATAAGGAAAGACGTCTCTCTTCTTCTGGGCATACTGTTGTAACTGTTTATTAAAATTAAATGTTATAATGGTTTATTTAAACTTGAAATGTTTATATTGAATTCTTAATTCTCTAATCTTGATATTTTTTCTGAATTCAAGAACTCTTTTCTTTTTTTTTTCATTACATTTTTATATTTAAATTAATTGTTATTAATTTCTGATTTATAGTTTAGAAAAATAAATTTGCTTCATACTTTTTGTATGTGATATTTGCGATTAGATGTTTTTTTTCTACATATATGCTTGTAAATGCTTCTAGAATCTCTTTTATATACATCACACCTGTTAAAAAATATATACATGTAGTGAGTTTTCCTTCCACATTTTATTTAATGAATAATTGCTTTGTTATAAATAAGTATATTTGACTAATTATTTATTTAATTGTTTATTAACTTTTTTCTGTTACCCAGGTGTATAATTATTAAATGTATTTAATTTATCTATGTTATATTTGTTATTTACTATTTTATATTTTAATAAGTTAATCTTTAATTAATTTTTATGTAGCATAAAACTATGCTATAGATAGCGCTAAATTAAATGTTAAGGCATTTTTTGGTAATGTTGACATTAGTAATACTACTTTTCTATAAACCTGTAGTTTTAGTTATGATTACATTTTTTAATTGTGATTTATGAGAGATTATTAGTTTTATTTTTTCTATTTTTAAACTATATTGTATATTTTTATGAAAAGTATTTATTTTTGTAAGTATTATGTATTGTTTGAAATTAATTTGTGCGTTATAAATTATAAAAATCTTATCTATTTCATGAAAACTACTTGCGGAAGTATTATTTTTCAGGAAAATAATACTTAAAAAAAAATTGACTATCCCAATCTTTCAGTTATTAATTTAACCGAGTGCAGGCCTAGATTTTGAAAAGAACTTTATATCTTAATAATTTTATATTCTTTAATTTTTCTTATACATTTTTATTATACTTCTTTTCAGTTATTCACATTCATTCAAATTGGTTTTATGAACATTAAAGTTTTCAGTAAAGATCACTGTTAAGATCGGGAATATCAGTCACTTGACTAGTTCGATTGGTATAGAAATTCCTTTTCCAATAGAAATTCCTCATTTCTATTGGTGTTGTAAAATTTTTAAACCAATTCAAATTCATCCAATTTTGATTATCTATTTGTATACTTTAATCTTTCATTTTTTCTGCACTGCCCACTGTTAACAGTAAATTAACTAAACCTAGATACCATAGTATGTTACCCACAAACCTAGTTTATCTGTTTTTAAAACTGTGCCATAAATTTCTCACTTATTCATCTAATGATCTTTTTATTCCAAACTTTATCCTATCTAAATGTATCTAATTTTCAACATCCTTCACCAGATGTCCAAAAAAGAACTGCAGTTTTAAATTAAATTTTATTATATTTAGAATTGCCTAGTGTATGTGTTTTATTCCATGAAAGTACAAAGTATTAACCTTTTTTTTACTCTTAATGTACTCAATATGAACACCATTTGCAGCCTTGAATCAAACTTATGATCCACCTCCATTCCATTCCATTCGTCATACTGGTGAGCTTGTCTGCTGGAGTCGCTTCTATGACTCATCATTATATTCTGTGGTGCAGGTGGTTGAATGACTGGATTTTTTCTTGTTATATAAAATCTTTTATGTAGCTCCCAAAATAAGAAATTCATTGGCTTCAAATATGGACTTTGCAGTTGCTAAATGACAGAAGCTTCTCTGCCTATCTGGCTTTCTGGGATCCTATCATGATGTCTGCGTGATGTAGAGCCATTCCATCCTGTTGTTAAATTAGACCCTCCATATTTTCAATTCGTGGAAACAAAAATTTCTCCAACATGCCCTAGTACAGTATGCCTGTAAGTCTGCTCATGGAAAAACAAATTACCTAAAAATTCAACTATACCAGAAATTCACTTTAGATAGACAATCGCAAATTCCTCCAATTCATGCAGTTTTCTGAGCCCCATACTTGACAATTATGGTGATTCACAACTCCATGAGCATGAAATATTGCTTCATCAGAAAATAAAATTTGCTACATAGTTTCACGTGCAGAAATGAAATCTAATGAATTTTTACAAATTGAACTCTTTTAGGCTTACCATTACGTTTAATTTTATGAAGTTTCTACAGTTTATAAACATGGGTTTCAGTCACTTGAATACATCATGGACAGTGTTTTTAGGAACATTTAGTCAATGAATAACACAAAATTAATGTTTTAGACTTTGTTGTAAAGACAGTCAAGTTCTTTATGCGTTCGGCACTTGTTTTAGGCCTAGATGTGTCCTTTCAAAACACTTTTGGTTTCCAAAAACTTTTCATACCATTTATGCCACTCAAAATTGTCACTCAAAATTTCTGTGATATGCATGTATAATTTCTTTGAAGAACAGTCATTGATTTTGTTTTTGCAATCCCACTGTGCTTTCTGTTGGCAACTACCTTTCATTGTAGGTGCTATCTGATGGAGAATGTGTAAACTAAAATGTTGCATTGTCGTCGCTTAAAGATTATGCATTAAACACTAGAGGCTGCAAAAAAAAGCTACATTTGTTCTTGAACCTGGGGCTCTTTTTTGGACATCCGGTATAATACCAATTTTTAAAAGCCTTCATTTTTACTTTTCTGTCTTTCCTATTTTTCCCCTTTTCTTATTTAATTACTATACTTCTTTGATGTATATGTCTTTTGACCGGTGTTCAATATAATTTTTTACTTTTTCGTATTTTTTTTTTTAATTTTAATTTTTTTTTTTTTTTTTTAGATTATTTTTCTTTTTTTTAGCCTCTTTCTTCCTGTTGTACATAAACATCCCAGTCTTTCTCATCTTCTTTTCCTTCATGCCACTTTTATTGTATGATTTCACTCAACACAATTTCTATGCCTCAAAGAAGAAATTTTTTTAATCTTCATCAAAACTCTACTTCTATCTTATTCTTTTCAATATTGCCTCTTACCTATTTGTCCTATTTAGCTTTCTTCATTCTTCTCCACGATCAACCAATTTCAAAAGTTTCTGATTGCATAAAACATTAAATTTTTTATTTATTTTTTTAATCTTTTCCAATTTCTTGGTCTACATTTATTACTAAGATAAAAAAAGCTCTCCATGCTTATGCTTATTATTTGACATTGTGCATCTCATTTTTTAAATAATCTCTTCATTATTCAGTTGTTGTTTATTTTAATATCTGCTTCCTCTTAACACCAAATTAATTGATTTCCTATGCCTTTCTTTTTATTTTTTGCTTTCATATCTATTATAACATAAATCATAGTGGAATTTGTTCATTATTTTTTTTTCTTCCAAAGGTATATTATTCTAATTTTTTTTTGTGATGTATCCTTTTTTTTGATAAATTTGTCTCGTGTACGAATATTTGAATTAAAAGCTATCACTTTAATTTTTTTTTTCTTATTCTACTGTTTTTATTTATTTAACTTTTTTTGTAATATAAAATAATATTGTTTTTCTAATTTTTTGTTTCAGATTACAGCCAAAGTTGTACCTGTTTAATGATGTTAATATACATTATTGAATTATCAGAATAATATTTCTTTTGAATAAAATTAACTGATAAAAGAAAAATAATAATAATAAGAAAACATGATTAACCTGAAGTGTAAAAGTTTATTATTTTGTACATCTGTGTTAGGAAGGAAAAAAATTAGTGTATTAAATAATTTTAAAAATATGAAGTTATTTAATAATAATAATAGTTCATCATATGTTTTTAATTTTTATTATAAAAATCTTGAAGCGGTTGGTAATAGTGTAAATTCATTAATTCAATTAGGTACTAATAGGTGCTCTAAAGTAATGCCATTATTTAAAAATAGAACAAGTAATATTATAATTTGTCAAAAATGTAATTCGTTTTCTCCGCAGTCTAAAATTTTTTTACAAAGGCCTCAGCCTCCTACATTTTCATCGTTTTCTTTGAAATCAAGTAATTTTTGTGGAAGCCCACTTTTTAATTTATTTTATAAAAGTAAACAACTGCCTTGTTATTATTTTCGTGTAAATAGAAGATGTTTTCATAAAAGTAGTAATACATATAATTCTGTTAAGGTTAATAGTAAAAATAGTAAAATTGTTATTAATGTTAAAAATATTAAAAAGAAGAGATTTGCATCTAGTGCTGGAAAAGAAATGAAACGGCTGTTTGTACTGGCGAAAAAGGAAAAATGGAAACTTACTGGTATGTAACGTTTGTTTTTTTTCTTTGTTATTATTATTATGATAACCTTTTTAGATATTTAGTGTGTGGTTTTTTTTTTCTTGTAGAATAGATAATAGTTTTTATATTTAACTTTATATTTCTTATGTAAATTATTTTCAATAATGCTGCTTATAATTTGAAATATGAATTTTAATTCCTTATATGGTCAATTCAATAAACATAATACTTCAGTGTGTTTATTTTTAGTGCAGTATTTTATTGATGATGTTATACATTTTATATAATGTCTATTATACAGTTTTAAAATAGTAAATAAAAGTACATTAATCAAAATTAATTATATCGTATGCGAGAAAAATTACTGCAGCAACTAAATCATTTTTAAATGTAATATGACTCAATTTTAAAGTAATTAACTCCATGAAAAATTGATTTAAAAACAGGAGCTTATATGACCATACTGCATGTTTTATATGTGATTTACAGTACATAAATCAGAACATAATTTCAGCTTTTTAACCCAACAAATCTATCACATTAAATTATTTTTTGCACTCTTATTTGTATTCCAGTTAGTTGCTGGTTATTGACAATCTACATGGCACGTGTCATTTTATCAATTGCGTCTTAAAATAGTTGAATTATAGCACTGTACCACCAGGCCCTTAGATATTTCATTCAAAAGATCTTGCAAGATCTGAATTATACGTTTCAAAGATTTTAATTTTTCTTCTCTTAACTGTTTTTTGTGCCGGTCTCCGTGGCTGAGTGGTAGCGTCTCAGCCTTTCATCCGGAGGTCCCGGGTTTGAATACCGATCAGGCATGGCATTTTCACACACGCTACACATCATTCATCTTCATCCTCTGAAGTGATACTTGATTATGGTTCCGGAGGTTAAAAAAAAAACCTGTTTTTGTAGTTTTTGTATTCTTTCTCATACTTACGATTTCATTATTTATTCCAGGAAAATTCTCAATATACATCTGTAGATCCAATCTTGAAAGGATTTTAATTTCCCATTAGCTGTCTTTTTGGTCAATATATCCATCCTTCCATTCTTTAAAAAAAACAAAAAAAAAAAACATTAAGACTCATAATTTTTGAGGTTTGGTCTTTAGTTCAGGTGAAAGCATTTAATACAGGACTGACTCATTAAAGGCTGCTTGAACCTGATTATATAACTTATATAATTCAGTCAAATGATCATAAGTGAGTTTACACAGCTTCTCAGGTGTGTGAATTTCTTTACTCTTTCTCAATTCCTGCGTCATTTAGAAATAAGCTTTATAATCTTTATAACACTGTTTTTTTTTTTAATATGTAATGAATTCATATGATTAGATTTTCTTTTACCATGTTGTTTTCACCTGTCTTATCTATTATTGCTCAGGTCTCAAAGATTGTACCTTGCTTATTCCCAGAATTACTGTACACTTAATTATAATGTGTACATTATTGACATTTTTAATAATACATTTATTTGCCAGTAAAATAACAAAGTGTTTATCTTATTCTTATATTTCAGGTTAAAAAAAAATTGATTAAATAAAATATAATTCAGATAATGCAGAGTCATACAAAAACTTTTGATAATTTTTAAAATAAAATAAAGAGGTACCGTTTTACATTTTTGAAACCTTAATATATAGATAATCTGAAAAGTAGATTTTAAATTTGAATATATGTTTATTTCTTAAAAAATTTAAGGTGTTGATTACACCACATATGCTAGTGGAGTTGATTTCAAAATCTCAACATTATACAGTAAATCTTGTGGGATGTACTCACTTTCTTTAATTGTGCATTGTTTAAGATCATTTAATGTAGCCAGTTTTATAGTGTAGACAATATCTTTTTATAAATTTGGAAGAAAGAAAATCTGGAAGAGAAAATGTCAAGAGAAAGAATGGTCATTCACATCTCCAAATTGTAAAATTCTGTGAACAATCTTCGCACAGCAGCCATGATAATCAAACTGTTTGTTTGGGCTGTACCTACAAGTTCTCTTCGTCAGACGTGGCATGCTTTTGGGGCCAAAAATTGTTTAACATATGTGTAAAAATCAGAATTTTACTATTACTGCGTTACCTTTAAGATCTTTAAAGAAGTTCCACCGGATTTTGCAAGATAAAGTACATCTAAACTTTGAACATTGCAGCTGATGAACATGTTGATTAATTTTTCTACTGCAGCTATTTTTGTTATTAACTAAACCTTATCATGAGTATGCGCTTCTCAGAAAAAAAATTATCCAGTACTTCAGGGTGATCAGGAAACAGATTTGCTAAGGAAAAAGAACAGTTTTCAACTCAGTTTTTTTCTTTGTGATAATTTATTAATAAATATACCTGAACGTCATACACTGAAAATTTAACTCTTTCAATATCCTGTACAGATTCGGAAATATACCTTGTTTTATGATCTATCATCATGGAATTTGAGCGATGGCATTTAACACTAATTGATTTTCCTCATTACTAATAAATCTATGACAAGTGGAGATTTTATGTTGACAACAGATCAATTTTTCTCAATCCGCAGTGCCCACAAAACAATTCTGTCATTAGTTCGCTCGTTGTTTGTGTACACTGCCTGTGGAATTCTCGTTGAACAGCTGTGATTCTGAGTTAAAATAAATACGAGTAACTTAGCGGAAACCTGGTCATGCACAATCTAATATTCCAAGGCAAATTAAATTTCAGGGTTACTGGTTATTATGAAACATGGTGCTGACTTGTAAATTCAACAATATTTTTTTTTTTAAATTGTCAGGTGTATCTGCTCAAATCTGTAGATAAGCGAGTTTATATTTTTGCAGTTTGAGAATGAAGTGGCCAAGTCAAGATATCCAATAATTCAGATCAATAGCATCTATTGTATTTCTGATTATTTTGAAGATCGCGTAACTGAATCATAAAATTAGAGAAGAAAATATTTTTAAAAATAAATTTATTGTAATAGAATTGGTCAAGTATTACTTAATGGACTTTTTTTATAAATTTTTTAACGAAAAAGTAGAATCTTAATAATTGATTAGTGCTATTCCAAGTACACTACTTTAAATCGTAGTGTATAAATTAATCCAGTATGTAATTTGAATTTTATTTTTAAAATTTTAGAGGATTAAAAAGGGCAATATGAACAGCATACATTTCTGAGAGCATATGTTTTTATATTTTGCTTAAGGTAGATCAGTGCTAAAACAAATGATTGTAAATGCTTTTTATCGGTGGATATTCTAAATAAAAATATTAAGGATTGCTTTGATGTTGCCTCCATTCATTTAGAGCACATTAAATTTTTCAGACAGTTGGCTAATATATTTGTTTAATGTTACATTTAGTTCTTATATTATGTTCTTAACATTTTTACCAGTGGGCATTTTTTTATCATTAAACTTGTATGCTGTATATATATATATATATATATATATTATAAATATGTGAGCAAGAATGAATTACTGTGTAAAATATTAGTGAAAAATTGATTACGGGAGATGTGATATTTTTCACCTAGCTAGTAGTTAGCTTAGCAAAACATTAACAGTAAATTATTAAATTTTAGTAATAAATATTATTTATCACAGCGATTTTAAAAATTAATCACCAGTTAATAAAATTAAAAAAATTATAATTTATTTTTAACTCTACTTCAAAAATTATAATGTAATTTTGGATGTGATGTCTTAAGTTGATCCTTACAATTTTTTAAAAATATTTTTGGTTTCAAAAATTTCTACTTATACATTAGGATCTTTATTACATATATATATATATATATATATCAGTAAAGCTGGTAGTAAAGAATTTGTAAGTATGAGGGTGAATCTAATGTAAACAGTAAGTTTTTTTAAAATAAATTTATTGATTAATAATAAATACAATATATTTGGGAATCCGAAAAACTTCCAGGTCATTGGACTACAGCTATTGTACATCTTTTACACAAAAAAGGTGACAAGACTAATTCGGACAATTATCGTGGAATTTCATTATTGGACTGCACTTATTAAATTTTATCAAGAATTATTTACAGTAGAATTAAAGACCAACTAGAAAGCGAGCTAGGCAATTACCAAGGTGGTTTTCGGCCTTGGCGCAGTTGTCCAGATCAAATTATTACTTTGAAATTACTCATAGATATTTATAGTAGAAAGCAGAAACAGATGATTATTTCTTTTATTGATTTCAAAAAAGCGTATAGGCCTTCGATGTTAAAAATTCTGAAAAATTTCGGATTGGATCCTAAGTTGGTTAAGATGATCAGTTTAAGATTGACGAATACAAAATCTGAAGTGCATTTTGTGGCAAATTTTCTGAACCTTTTTACATAAAATCCGGACTGAGACAAGGCGACGGACTTTTGCCTTTATTATTTAATTGTGCACTGGAATTTTTTATGCACGAATGGTTTAAAATTAAACCAAAAAATATTTATACAGGATATAAGAGGGATAACTTGAATTTAAATTGCTGACGACTTAGCTTTATTAGCTAATAGTATCACGACCTAGAACACAAATAACGAGTATAGAAGAACTTGCAAATAAAATTGGAAATAAAATTTCTTACGAAAAGACTAAAATGATGGCTATAGATCCTTTAGTTATTAAATGTGTAAATATTAAGAGAAACAAAGTTGAACTTGTAGAAAAATTTAAATATCTCGGAGCGATCATTACTTGTAATTATAACGAAAAAGAAAATTGGACTGAAAGACGTAATAAATTAACTGCAACAGGTAACCAAAAATACTTACAACAAAAAATCCTTTGCGGCCTTAAAAGTAAATAATAATAATATATACAATTCATTCTTTCATAATTTCTCTAAATAGTGTCCTGCATGATCTGACACTCGCACTTTTGCCAATGATTTTGAAGCTTGAATATTCCTTGTTCATAAAAAGTTTGAGGATGAATCGTCAACCAGTTGTGCACACTCTTCTTGACATTTTCATTGTTTTCGAATTGTTCCCTTCCAAGTGATTCTTTCAAGGGCATAAAAAATATATAGTCACAGACTATAGGAAGAATATACTGTAGAATATAGAAATCCAAACTGTAGGAAGGGCTTTCTAGTGCATTTTTTCCAATTTATCTGTGTTAGAATTGCGGTGTACAGCCTGCTGTTGTTTGGAGAAGGATGAGATCTCTGATGGGCATACCCCTTTTTTTTTTCTTTTTTTTTTGTAGGCGCCTTATGTTGATTATAGTAGTTAGCAATAGTGAGCCGCATTCACCGTTCACTGATTGTGGAGAAAATCAATGAGTAAAAGTTTCCTTGAGTAAAAAGATAATTGTTGCAAGAACTCTTCCAGCTGACAAAACGGGTTTTGACCTTTACTGGGCAGCCCTTATCTTTCCTTACTTGTCATTTTTGATCCCAAAGTGTAATAATAAACCCATATCTCATCACATGTGATGATGTGCCTCAAAAAATCATCTCCTTGTCGAATTTGATTCAAAAGATCTCTTACCTGATCTGTTTTTTAGTATTGGTCAACAACCTTGGAACCTCTCTCTTTATATGTTTGGCCTCCAGAACTAACGTAAGGTATTACTTCACAGGATGAATGAGGATGTTGTGTAAGAATGTGTGTATGAATGTGAATGAAGTGTAGTCTTGTACACTCTCAGGTCGACTACCTTTGAGAAGTGTGGTGTTAATTAAAACCCAATCACCAAAGAACACCGGTATCCACAATCTAGTATTCAAATCCGTATAAAAATTTTAATCTTTACTAGGATTTGAACCTTAGAACTCTCGACTTTGAAATCAGCTGATTTGCAATGTTGCGTTAATCACTAGACCAACCCGGTGAGTCACCTTGGAACCTATCAAGGTCTAATTTTTTTAAAGCAAGGATGGTCAGCGATAATGGATTGAGCACTCCCATAGCTGATACCCATGTATGTAGCTATTTCTTTAACAATGAACTGGTGATCAGCTTCAATAAGCTCTCGAACAGCACAGATGTTGTCAGCTGTAAGACTTAACCTTGGGCTTCGATCATGACTTTTATTTTCAAAACTTTCACGCCCACCCTTAAATTGTTCTGGGACAGTGTAGCATCTCCAATCTGTACCTTTCAACAACTTAAAGTTTCTGTGGGTTTAATGCCTTTATTAGTTAAAAATATTGTGATGTATATGTTGTGCAACAGATAATGAGTGGAACCTCTTGCTCATTCACAGCTGTACTGATGACAGAACAGAGCAGAGGAGCTAACCAAACTTGTTCCCCTCCCCTCTAACACACCAAACATTAATCGCCTCCCCACTCCGCCATCCGGCTCAGAACTGCTTGCTACATAGAATATCAAAATTACTGTTTAAATTTGATTCACCCATATGTCCATTTGTTATAATTGTTGACTATTACATTCCTGTGCTTGTTTAGTTTCTAATTGAAATATTTTATTTCTTGCTGACTCTGAAACACTCATATTATTTTACTGAATTTAATTTTTTAAGAATCATTTTATTCCTCTATACTGTTAAATTATATTAAATAAACCACCTAGTACAGAATATTATATTGAGGTAAGACATATCTTAGCTTATTTTTCATGAAATACTTCTGCAGGATCCTGCATCCTCGTTGCAATTAAAATAATTTCATTATTGCATAATAAATTTAAAAAAATAAAAATACTAAAATAATGAAAATCAATACAAAAATTAATATTAATAAGAATTAAATTATTTAAATAATAATACTAAAAATAATATGAAAATTATTATTTGAAAATGTTAAATTAATATGCAATTTTCATTATAGTATTTTTATTTTAAAATTTTTATTAAGCAATAACATAATTATTTCAACTGACTGAGGATGTAGGATTCTGCAAAAGTAATGAAAAATTAAGGTAAGGTATGTTTTATCTTATTATTCTGTGCTAGGTGGTTTGTTTAATAGAATTTAAATATAACGCACACAAAATATTTTCTGATCAATACCATTATATGGAAGGTTGTTTATATATATATATATATAGTTTTTACACAATTTTATTAATTGTACTTATACATTTTATTGAATAATTTTTACTTTTTTTGAACTGCAAAAAAGTAAGGATTAATTATGTTAAAACACTGGTATGTCAAAACTGCATCAGCTAAGTAGTTAAAATCCAAAACCTAAATGAAATGGAAGTCTGGTTAAGCCAAAAAAAGAATTTGGGAGTGGTGGGTTCCTTATGTGAAATACTGTACATTAATTGGGGAAACTTTAAAACCCAGAAACAGAAGATAAATTTTCCTATATGATAGTAGTAGTATCAGGTAAGTAAATTTATAAATAAAATATACTTAAAATATTTATTGACCGGTCTATATAGCTTCATGGTATTATATATCTTCTTAGTATTCTTTTTTATAGAAGTTGACATAAATCAAGCGACTTAGATGTTCAGACTAGTAAATTTGCGGAATGAAAAAAAAATTTTTGAAGCACATGAAAGAAAAATCAATTTTAATGGTGAAACTTTAATTTAGTTTAGATTTTTAGTTCGGAGGATGTTGACAAAAAAATATTAAATGAAAGACTGACTTTTTCTTTATCTTAGCATGGAAGGGTTAAATATTTTTTCATAATGAAATCTGATTGTTATTTGCTATTTATACTTAATTATTATTCCTTCGTGGTCCAGTAGAAATCTATTAGAGAAAGTGTTTGATGAGAAATTAAAAATCTGTAACAGCTATTGTTGCTTGTAGAAATCACTGTCTTCCCCCACCTTTTATTATTGGATAGCCTCTCTCTTTTTTTTTTCTGTTTAGCCTCTGGAACTAAGGTATTACTTCAGAGGATGAATGAGGATGATATGTATGAATGTGAATGAAGTGCAGTCTTGTACAATCTCAGATTGACCGTTCCTGAGAAGTGTAGTTAATTGAAGCCCAACCATCAAAGAACACTGGTCTCCATGATCTAGTATTCAAATCCATATAAAAGTAACTACTACCTTTACTAGGATTTAAACCTTAGAACTCTCGACTTCAAAATCAGCTGATTTACGATGTCATGTTAACCAGTAGACCATCCCAGTGGGCTAACTTATTGAGTAGCCTATTTTCTTCCTAACTAACATATCAGTCACTTTGCCTCTAGAACAAGTGTTTTTATAAGAAGTTTGTGTTGCAGTTACTTCTGGTTAAGCAATACAGGTATCAGTATTTCTAGGTTGTTGGAATTCGTAAATTTCAACTGTAAGGTTTAACACCTTTAAAACCTTACTGGTTGTTATAAGTTTTACACTTCTGTCCGGATTATGTTTTGATGTTTAAAAATATGTACATTTTGAATTAATACATGATTAGTAATATAACATGGTTTATTGCAACCTCCTTACTCTTGATTTTTATCTTTTTAATGAACATATCATGTGTTTAGTATCTTTACTAGAATGAATATACTAGAAAGAATTTGCCATTTTCATGGCAAATCTTAAGTATTCATTGTTCAATTAAGACAGAATTCAGAGCATTTATGAATTTATAATAGTTTAACTGGATATAACTTTAATATCCCAAGTATAAAAGTTATTGGTTAACAAGCTTTCAGAAGATTTCAACTCAACATTTAATATTACATATGTTTATTGTTGGATAACTTTAACAGATTTGTCAGACCAATTAAAAGCATGCTCTTCTTAACATTTTAATCTGTTTTAAACAGTGCCAAAATTTTAGTTTTATCCTTTCAATCCTGGTATTTAACTGTGCTGTAAATTGAATTAAATAAAACTCGAACCTCGTTATATGATGTGTGTTTCAAATCATTACAGAGCAAAAAGCAATTAGTCTTAAGAAAACTCCAGAATAGATTCTAGTGACATCAATGAATAATTTGTTTCTATTATGTGACTATTTTTGTTTGTTTTTTTTTTTTCAGGAGCAATATTATTATTATTAATATCTAGCAGTATAACAATGGCAATACCATTTTCACTTGGTAAAGTTATCGATTTAATCTACGCTGCAGATCAGTCAGAAATGAAAAAGAATTTAAATACATTATCATTGGTGCTGATTTCTATATTCTTGTTAGGTGGCTTATGCAATTTTGGACGCGTATACCTTATGAATGTGTGCGGTATGTATTTATACTTATAGTAAAAAGCAACTATTTTGCATAATTTCAAATTATTAAAGTATTACGTAATTTGAATAAAGGTTTTTATTTAAATCCTTTATATTTAAGTTTTACAAACGCTCACAAGGTGTATTTCAAAAGTAAGGGGTAGGTCATTAAAAAAACAAACAAAAAAAATTAAACATTTGTTATTTTTTGTATATTTGTTCACACATACTTTATTATTAAACATAATCACCATTGTTTTTAAGCATTTTTTGTATTTAGGAACAAGCTTTTTAACATCCTCTTCGTAGAAATCTGTTGTTTGAAATTTCAGCCAGTTTTCAATACTGCTTTTTTCAACTAACTCTTTCATGGTCCTTGAACCATTGAGAACCAAACTTCCTTTTTTTTATATGAACAAAGTCATACATCAAGCCTACATCATGAACGAGTACAGTTCATCAAGACAGGATCCCATCCAGATCCCAGCCTTTTATACTAAAGAAGTCTAAAAATGCTTCATAGTACACTTGGTGTGGTGGTGGTTGTTGTTAGTTTCATGAAATCTCCCAATAGTCATGTAATCTCAGAAAAGTTTGTAATGATCTTTCAAGCTGGCTGAGTTGCTTGATTTTTTTTTTCTTCAGTAAACTTAAATGATACCAGCAAATGGATTATTGTTTAGACTCCATACTGAATTAGAAATCTATGTTTTCACCAGTAATATGAAAAAAATTTACCTCTTTTCTCTTGGAGTACAGATGCCATTCATTGATTTTTGTGCATGATAGTCAACATTTTCCGGCCACATCTTGGTGCATAGTGTATGATAGCCAAGCTTCTGTATGTGTGTAATTTACAAAAATTTGTTTTTTTTGGTATAAAATAATATTTCCACTAACCAACAATATTTATTATAAGTATCTGAGTGCTTCAAAGTCACTTCTTCATCATCAGGAAATATTTGAAATTTTTAATTTAATATTCATGTAAATAAATTTTTTATGTTTAATTATAGTTAAATTGAAGTTAAAATTGAATAAAAAGAACCCTAGAAATATAACTAATGAATCCCACAATAACCAAGATAACCTAGGCTATCTTGGTTAGAAGAAACGAAACTAAAAATAACACAAAACACAACGAAAACTAATAACCAATGTAAATTGTAAACCTAACAGAACACAAATAAAACAAGAACCTAAATAACTAATAAACCTAAATAACTATTAAACAAAAAGTAAGAAATTAGAGCATCCAAAAACATGTCCAGACTGGCCAGAGTTGTTAGCTGAACTGTACAGTGTGACTCCACAATGTCGGACATCTTCTGCCAGCGCGACCAAGTTGATTCTCTTTGAGTGATCCTACGCTGGGACTGCTCCAGCTGATGGTTCTGTTGATTGGCCTGCAGGCCAGAGTGGGAAGGTGGCACATAGGATCCAGATCTGATGGATCTCGCTGTAATTCAGTTGTCAGAGAATAGTGTGCAGGTCTGAGTTGCCTTTCCAATCAATTTCATAAACTTTTCCTGAACGTTGAAGGACAATGTATGGGCTTTCCCATGAAGCCTTGAGTTCTGCATATTGACCATCCCGAGCATAGCCGGCATGCTGTCTGATGAACACATGATCGTGTACTTGAAATGTTGGTTGCTCTTCTTTTGCCTACGAATGTCTTGCGACAGTAAACCTCCTGGTGTGATGCTGCCTTCTCTCTTCCCTCAATGGGTTGAGGCGGTTCCTCTGTTTTTAAGTGCTGACAGTCCTCAGTTCTCTTTAATTGTTACCACCTGAGCAGTTTACTAGATAGCGTGCCGGTTGCGGCTTAGTCTTATTTCTTAATGCGCAGCATTTGCAGCACACTTATCGAGCAGGATGTTGGACATCCTGCTCAAAGGCTATCCTCAGTGTATTCTTCATCTCTTCATTGCGACACTCTGAGGGATTAACCCTTGGAAGATATATGGATGTAGTCCAGTGTGTCGTTTGGTGGCATAACTTCTTCCACTTCCAGCTTGTGAGCACCGTCCTGTTCGTAGTTCAGTAGAATAGCCCCAGTGACAAAACACTTCCTGCTCCAAACAGCTGAAGATTGTGTCCGTGTTAGCTCAACTAATGAGCCTGGCTTCTACCCAGTGAGAAAACAGGTCAGTTACTACCATTATGAACCTGTTGCCTTGTTCCTTTTCTGGATATGAACCCATTACATCAATCACCACATGCTTCCAACAAGTTGTAGGGCTCAGAGGTCTGATTGTCTGGTGGTGAGTTTGGCTCTTGTTTGTAGCTTATGAATGTCCACCACTTCCAAATTTCCTTCATATAAGGGCCGGCCAATCTTACTATTGGTGAATCGCCCTCCAGATCCCTTCGGCTCCGAGGTGCCTGATTTCTGGAGCGTTACAGAAGTGTCGTATGACAGTCGAGCATTCTGAGGTGAGTGCCTGTGGGTGAATTTAGATCCTGGTGTAATCGTTGGCACTCTGGCATTCTGAGGTGAGTGCCTATGGGTGAATTTAGATCCTGGTGTAATCGTTGGCACTCTGGATCAGCTATTGAGCCTCCCGCTGTTGAAACAGCAAAGAGGCAACGACTTCTATAACCGCTCCACTATTTTCTTGGCTGTGTCCACTTCGCTGTAGTTTATCCTCATCTTAAATCATCGTAGAATTTTTTTCTTCCGCCAGTTCTCTTAACAGCAGTTCTGGTAGTAAATTCTTCTGACCAGGACCTCTAATATAAACTTGAAACTTTGAACCAATAAGGCCCAGCAAGCATATTTTGTTTTCTGCTTGGTGTCTGCTTTAGCCATATCAAAGCATTGTTATCCGTCCTGAGGATGAAAGTTTGCTCTTTGAGATAGCTCGATAGCGTTTGATTACCCACACCAGGGCAAGCATTCCAAGTTCTTTCGAATGATATTTCTTCTCTGCCTTTGCGAGCTTCGTCCTGGCCTAAGAGATGACTATTCGCTCCCTGTTCTTGTCTTGCTCGTAAAGCATGGCTTCCAGTTCTTGCTGGCTACCTCTTTTTCTGTTTAGCCTCCAGAACCCGTAAGGTATTATTTCTGAGGATGATATGTATGAATGTAAACGAGGTGTAGTTTTATACAGTTTCAGGTCGACCCTTCATGAGGTGAGTGGTTAATTGAAACCCAAACACCAAAGAACATAGTATCCATGATCTGATATTAAAATCTGTATAACAGTAACTAACTGCCTTTACCAGGATTTGAACCTTAGAACTCTCAACTTTGAGAGGCAATCCTTGC
The DNA here is from genome assembly GCA_010016005.3 of Zanna intricata. Taxonomy (NCBI): domain Eukaryota; kingdom Metazoa; phylum Arthropoda; class Insecta; order Hemiptera; family Fulgoridae; genus Zanna; species Zanna intricata. The sequence goes on along the minus strand of JAAAKQ030072234.1, from coordinate 2,221 downwards.
TGGCTGGCATTGGTTTGCAAGACAGTAGGAAGCTCTGGATCTGGCCGAGATAATTCGAACAGTCAGCTGTAGGCCACCGAACTTAGGTCAGCCAGTGCCACAGAAAGCTCTGAGAATCTTGGAATATATTCTCACAGCCAGTTATAGGTGCCTAAGAATTTTCTGCAGCTCTTTTTTTGACCTGAAAGTCTTGTGTTCGATGATGGCCGTAGGTGTTGCTGCTGCAGAATATTACATGTGGATGTGAATTCATGGCCCAAAAATGACACCGACAATTCATCAGCCAAATTGGCATTTCTTCAAAGAGCACGTCAAACGGTGAAGTTGTACGTGTTCCAGAACCATATCTAGGTAGCACAACTTTCTTCTCAGCTACTGCTATTAGCAGCGATGTCATCCATGTAGACGTGATGATGTCCATAGTCAGCACTGGCAAAAGATGCTAGTGAGAACGTCCTTCCTGCATTAGATGCTAGAATGTGCTTGGTGCATTTTTCAATGACATGGCTCGGAACTAGTACTGGTAGCCATTTGAAACTGAAAAGGCAGTATATCATTTTGCTGATTCCTCCAGAGGTATCTGCCAGTAACGATTTTTAAGGTCAATTATCGAGAAGTCACGGATGTTTGCCAGGTTTGTAATAGTATCATAGATCGGTGGCAGTGATGAATTTCCATTTTCTGGGATGTCATTCAGGTGCCAGAAGTCTACACAAAACCATGGTGAGTAGTCCTGAACAATGACCACTGGAGAATTATAGGCGTTATCAACGGCTCTTATCACCTCCTCTCTCAGCATCTCTTCCACTTGTTTAAGTTTCTTTTCTTTGCAGAACCAGTACATCAATAAGCAAAATGGCTGGCTTCCTTTCTGAAGTGGGATCTCATATACTGCTGACTGAGTTGGTTGTAGGAAAGCATTGGAAAATACTCCCTGGGTGCTGCCTCAACACCATCTCTAATCTTAACTTCACCTTAGGGGATGCTATACTTTTCACTACTGACCAGTTTCCATACTGCAAGTGTGGGTTGATCATGCCAAAAAAGCAATTTTGCGGGTTTTCTTGCCTAGATAGAGACAACCACAACATGGTCCAACATGGCTTGTTGATCCTTCAGCCAGTCGTGTCCTAAAATTTCGTTTCTTCCCAAATTCCTGGACTGACAGAAGTTTAGTGGGAATTTTTGTGTCAGGGAGCTAGACTCTGAATGAGTTTCCTCTTCTGCAAAAGAAAAAGCTCCGCTTCTTCATTAGTCCCTTGCCTTGGTCCATAAAGTTGGAACCCCAGCTTGATAGTTTTTTGCAGGTGGTTATGTTGATATCAAAATCAGTGGATGAACTCGGGCCAACTGAATTGTAGGTCTTTTTACTGTCTGACCCAATACAAATATCGCCAAATGGCTTCAATGGCACATACTCTTGGGATAGCCTTGAAAAGGATCATTTGTGTGTTTTATGAGGTAGCCCTGAGAAGGGCTGTTGGATCCAGAAGCTGGTCTCTGTTGATGTTTCAGCTTGGATGTAGTCAAAAAGTTGCCAGACTGCAGCCGAGCTCCTCAGTGGCAGTGGTGACCCCCAGATCCAGCAGTGTCGGATTGGCATCGGACATCTTCGACCAGTGTGGCCAAGGCGGTTTTCTCCGAGCGATCCCACGCTGAGCCAGCTCCTGCTGATGTCCCGTTGATCGGCCCGCTGGCCAGAGGGCTTGAAGTTTGGCAAGCTGGAGTGGAAAGGTAGTGTCCCTAGTCAGTGGCTCCCTCAGCAGGCCAGCCAGGCCTGCTGCTCCTGTGAGGATGTTTGCATCTGCAGAGAGATCCCATGTTGGGCCAGCCAGGTAACGTCTTTCTTCTTCCATCTTCTGCTTCTCTAGGCAGTGGTCATCGATGAATTGAAAATTTGTTCTGCCTTTTGCTCTTTTATAGGACCCTAGTTGTGGGGCCAAAGCTCTGCTTTGGTGGGAGATTTGCATGGTCAGGTACCTTGATGGGAGTGAGACTTGTGCCAGCCGCATATGTATACCCTCCTGCTGACATCTAAGTGGTTAGCATTGCACTCCCACTGATATGAATCTCGATTTGTATCTGGCGTTTATATATATATATATATATATATACATACATATATATATATATATATATATATATATATATACACACCAATATATATATATATATATATATGTATAGTGTCTCTATTTAGTTTACTTTCTTCTCTTTATAC
>JAAAKQ030072190.1:0-15394 GCA_010016005.3 Zanna intricata | reverse complement strand
ACACACACACACACACACACACACACACACACACACACACACACACACACACACACACACACACACACACAAATTTAGATATACTATAGTAATGTATGAAGTTGTGCTTATGAAAATTTGATGAAGATTGTTTAAATGATGGAAGGTCGGTTCTTAAATTACAATTTAAGGTCGAAAAAATTAAAGCGGGATAAGTTAGAAGCATGGTTAGAAGTCGGAACCGGAGGAAACAAAATAAAATGATGAAGTCGGTCTTTAATGAATAGCATAAAAAAGATTTTAAAAAAAATTTTTATTCGATTCAGTAAATTTATAACAACATCAAAATTAGAGTTAATACTTTTAAAAATTAGTTAAGTTTTGAAACAATTTCAATTTTTTTTTAATTACAAACTTATTGAAATACAATAAAATGGTAAAAGCACAATAAAAACTCCACAGTCTGATCAAGATTTGAAAATCAAAATATTCTTTTTATTTCATTTAGAAATAGGTTATTTAAGAAGTAAAAATGTAAAAAATAATTGGCAATTATTATTCTGCAACAGTACTTATACGCGTATTTTACACAAACAAGTTTACATTTAAGCACTCATATTATTAAAATAAGTAGGTAATGATAAAAATAATAATAAAAAACATTATCTGGATCAGAAAGTACGCCTACTTAAACAATAATTTAAAACAAACCAGTAACGTAATCATGAAGAATAATTTACGATTTTAATTTGAATTCAATTATACGACTATTAATTTTTTCTTATTGTTCTGTTTTACTTAAATCATACTAAAGTCATTACGTATATACTTATATAGCCTGTACCATAAAATTAATATATATTTAGATCAATAGGTAGTAAACAATAAATGTATGTATAACGGCATAATTATACTCGAATAACAATACTTGTATATCTTCACGTAAAGGATAATAGTAATTTTATGAACAACAAAAATTTACGAGCAATAATTTAGTTGTATCGAAATACTTTTTGTAGCTATTTTATCCTTTTTATTCAAATTTAAAAAAAGTTTCGTTATCAACTCTTCTGATTAATTTATTCATCCCCTAAAATTCAATCAAATTTCATTAATAAAAAAAAAAAATTTGTATGCAAACTTAAAAAATATTAATTAACGGTTTATACCTAAAAACGAGGAACTATTTGATAGGAGAAAGAAAATATTTGATGCCGTGAGGAAACATATTTACATTCAATTAGAAGAAAATCGCATCAAATTTACTGTTAATTTAGGTCCTATTCAATTTTTTTTTTACATCCAGCTTCATGAGGACTAATTCTTTTTTCCAAATTAGAAATATAATACGAAATCAGTTTCTTGTTTGACAATTTTCAAAAAAAATTCTTTGCTTAGTTAACAGAACAGATCGAGAAAAAGAGTAAAGCTTCTTCCGACAAGATGGAGCAACCAACATGTTGGTGCACCCCGACTCCTATAGGGGAAGACATCAGTCTTGTGACGATCTCGATCATCATACCATAAGTTCCGTTCCTAGCCCTGATGGACTTTACTGGGGGGGGTCGTCTTTTAGACTCTCTAAATTTGATAATACAACACAGTTTTGGCCTCTGTCAGGATGCCGCCGATGCAAATGATACAACGGCAGACATTTCCATCACTGTACACAAGCTATCATCGCCTTTGAATGACCTCTTCCAATCACGACCACTTACCGTAACTTACAACCCTCAACTACCAAATCAACCGATTTGCGGAAGCGCGATCCCCGCGCCTTCCTCTAACACTGAGGGTTGCCTATATCTAACTTCAATTAGTCTATGCGCTCAGATCATTGCTTAATTGAGTCTTTGAAACTTCAAAAATACTACCTTCACGTCAACAAATCAAAGCGTTGATCACAACAACAATAAATTTTGTCCCGCAATTCAATTTACTCAAAGTCCTCTTGATTTACTTAAAAATCAAGAAACAGATTCAGAAATTTAATAAGCCTTTAATATACCCTATTTCTCTCTACTCTGGTCGGCTTTCGGTAGCAAAGACAATACCTACACCCTCCCGCACCGCAGCTCCATCGCAGATTTCTCCACTCGTCTATTATCATCCTAACAGCTAATATCTAAATAATCTACGTTCGATGACAAAACACCTATCTTGGCGAAGAAAGCACCAAAGTGGGTTCCTAGCTACCCGAGTTGCTATTCTATCTATACATCTATAACAGCATCAGACTCCCTCAGCCATTATCCGCAGGACTAAAAATATAAGGAAAACAGCAACTATGTTCCATTCCCCTTCGGTTTTTCGATTGCAGATCAACATGTAACACATTTCAAAACTATTGTTGGAGCATCAAACGATCACACCGCTTTCATGCGGCCTTTACACAAAAACGAATTGTCAGCAGCGGACTGTGATTTCCATTTTCACCAGATCTAAAAAAAAATTCAGAATGAAAATTGGAAACAAAAAGTACTCCGATATTTTTTTTTAACCAGAAAAAATTTCCGATTTCTTTTTTATTTATTTCTTTTCTGCCTCTCTGAAGCTTTCAGTCCGTACTTTCCAGTAAATTGTATATATGTGGCTAGCTTTGGAGTTCTTTTTTTCTCTGGAAGAGATTGAAGTAATTGAGATGTAAGATGTACTCATTTTTTGTTTTTAGCATTCCTTCATTTCGCAACGGAGTGGTAGCGTCTCGTCTTTCATCCAGAGGTCCGGAGTTCAAATCCTGGGTCAGGTATGTTACATGTTACAAAATTTCCATCTCATATTCCCACGGCACAAGCTTCGAGCTTATGTGATGAATTAATCATTAAAAAAAATCCGAAATCATTTTTTGCATTTTCTTTGTTTCATCTTCTGCAGAACCAGATCATCTGTGAACCTTATACAATTTTTTCTCATTCCTCCTACTGATTTTGTCGTCATCCGCTTCTACAAAATTTGTACTTCTTTGTACGAAGTAAAGAAAGTATTGTGATCGCGAAAAATTTCTGTTTTCAGATTTTAACGGAAATATCCATTTTGACCATCTCTGAATTCATTTTGACTAATTTCGGCTTGACGTCTGTACAAACGTATGTATCTCGCATAACTCAAAAACGATTGGCCGTAGGATGTTGAAATTTTGGATTTAGAACTATTGTAACATCTAGTTGTGCACTTCCCCTTTTGATTACAATCGACTGAACCAAAAGTGTCCAAAAAATCAAAAACAAATTTGGATTTTGGAATAAGCCCTCATTTTAACGATATAAATACTTATTGTCACTGATTCCAGAATTATAGCCAAATAAGATTTTAATAATGAAATATTTGGATCTTAGAAGCGGAAGGCACATACTTCGGTTTGAATCAGACTTCCATTTTTTTTTTTTTTAAATATATTGATTTATTAATAATTATTAACCTTAGATTGTAAAAAAAATTATGATAAATAATAACAATTTTAAAAAATTATGGAAAAATATCAGAAATTAATAAAATAAAATTTTTTGTACTTTTCATTTTTAAGAATATGTATATGTAATTTAATAGGTGTACAAGGAAGTCATGTAGCGTCCACATCAAATTTGTTTATAATCGTATTTTCAAAATCTTCAGTGGATTTGTTTGTTTGAAGTATGTGCTCACATTTTTATTTTATTTGCTGCTGGCGAAGAGCGGACCACGAGGTACGCCGGGCAGCTTCATTCATTTCGAAGGATTCATTCGTTCGAACGAATTACATTTCTTTATATGTACGATTTATCTAAATTTGTGTTTTGAGGATAAAAAAGGTAAACACTGGGGTTAAAGCTTTGGTAAAAAAAAATCACAATTCAAAATAACAGCTAAAAAAAGTTCTGGATTTTGAAAATTTCTGTTTAAAAGTTTCTATTGTTAGTATGCTAAATTCATGAACGTTATTTAGTTATGGTTGACAAAAACATTTCACAAAATCATGTGTAATGAAACATGATCCATGTAACAAATTCGAAGCGGGCCGTAGGCCAGCCTTTTTATTAGTGTATATAAATAAGCTAGTTGACAGGTAGCATGGTTGCTTTTCTCCTCTTCTTATGCTGATTACTATGTTTAGTACACAAACAGTTCAGTATAATAAACAAAAAACGTTGTCAATATATTTGAACTGTGTTGTTTTTAATTCTGCTCGACAATTGTTAAATTTCGAACATTTAATAACAATACGCCTGCCGGCCGCCGTGGCGCGAGTGGTAGCGTCTCGGCCTTTCAACCGGACGTCCCGGGTTCGAATCCCGGTCAAGCACGGTTCACACACGCTACAATTCATTCATCTCATCCTCTAAAGATATACCTAACAGTGGTTCCGGAGGTTAAGCAAGAGAAAAAATAACAATACGCCTAATTATTTTACGCAGCTAATAAATAACATTGATTCTCATTGACTGCTAAATAATTATATAAATTATTTTTCTTTATTAATTTATAAACGTTAACAAAAATGAATATGCGCAATTTATAAATCCTACGTTTAATTACAACTAATTTATCTTTTTGTGCACTAAAATAATGTGTTAATTCGTTAGATAAGGCCTAAAGCAGTTTTATTGAAAATATGACTAGTCAGATGTTATTGCAAAACAACTAACCACGCCACCTACTTCACCATATACATCTTTTTTCACACGTGTCTAATTTCTAAAATATTTAAAATGACGTATAATGGAATTTTATGTTCCCACGTATACATTAAAATCGAAGCGGAAAAATGTTATTTTAATGATTTCTAAGATCATTAAGAAGTTATCGATAGTGATTTTTATTGAACGTAAAACAAATTGCAGGAACGGTATCTTTCTTTCTTATTATACAAATTATAATTAAAATTTTCTGTTAGAATACATTATCTTTTTTCAAATCTAAATCGTTAAGAGATATAATCTGACAATGTTTTGTATCCTACGATTTTATCTGATTGAACAATCTGTCAAGAACATTTTAATGAACTACAATTTTAATCAATTATTGTAAAAAAGAAATATCAATCGCTCACTATTCATTATTTAACTAGAAACGAAGTGGAATACCATTTAATTTTTTTTTTCTTTCCAGTTCATTAAAAATGTTTATAACAATTAATTAATATTCATTCTCCTCAGAGACTTTATATTGAGCTGGAACAAAAATTCAGTTTCTTTAATAACGCTATCTCGGTTTTATAAATATGATTTTTTCCACGTTTTGCCTGATCGTATTTCATTATATGGATTGTAAAATTTTTTTAAGCTTCATTGTGACTTATAAAATGCGATAAATTACCTAGTCGTTGTGTATATAAAAATAAGCCAAATTTTAAAGAAATGTCCTGACTATAAAATTCCCTTTTATGATGATAGAAAACATAGCATTCATAAAACAGACTTAAATAACATAAAATAAAAAGGATTAATTTTAAATTATTGGAGGTTCATAAGTTTATTAGTTTTAATCATACCAAGAAGTTAATTACGTAAAAAATGTCGAAAATGTTTTTGGTTTAATTTTTTAACTTTATTCCAAGTGATTAATTATAAGGAAACTTTTGACAAAAAGAAGGTAAAAGCCAGTTTAAAAAAAAACTTTTATTGAAGTTTCATTGTGCTTCATTTTATCCTTTGAATCTTTTTGGTAAAATATATGATATAATTATAAATCACAAAACAAAACAGAAAAATAAAGGGTTACGAAATCATGACATTCCAAAAAACTTGTTCATACTTTTATTACTTTACTTTCTATAAAAAAATATGTATATGTTTAAAATTTATCCTTGATATCTTTTACATTTTAGTAAAAATATTAACACATTACAAACAAGTTTCAAGGATTTTTTTTTTTATATAAATTTATTAAACGGCTACTGTACATAAAATAACTGGTTATTTTACGTACTAAACGTAAGTTTAAAAAAAATCAAATGATTCAGTTTATGAACAAGTGGACAGTTTTTCGTAAATTTTTTTCTAGTTAAACATATTGAGAAACTATTTCTTCAACAAGGGGAACCACTGAAGATCTAAAAAAAACATGTAACCAAGGATTTCAAAAAAAAGTTTTTTGTTTCTCAACTAGTATATTTATAATCGGCTACTTTAGTGGAACCAAAGTAAATCGTTTGATAATAAGCACACGATACGGGGGTTCTAAAATAACTCCCATAATAAATCAATCCACAACAAAAGTTATCAGTTAAGTAATATTCTAAAAATTTATTACCAAAAGAATATCTTCTTTTTTTACCTCCGGAACCACCATTAGGTATTAAATCAGATGATGAAGAGGAACGATGTGTAGCGCGTGTGAAAATGCTATGCCTGACCGGGATTCGAACACGGGACCTCTGGATGGTGAAAGGCCGAGACGCTACCACTCGTGCCACGGAGGCCGGCAAATGAATATATCTGCCATCACTTTATTGTCCATAAAAAAAAATAATAATAAATTGTCAATACAAACAAATAATTAAGCGATAGCGAGTTGATAGAGACATAACAATGTAAAAATTGATAAGAACATAACTTGTAACTATAAACAAAAGAGTAAAGCAGTAAACAAAATAACATCACTAGATTTAGCGATAGTAACTCCAAACTTCGTAAATCACATCGTTCCGTGTGAATAATGTCGTCTCTCCATTGTTTTTCCCTGCTTTGGAAGAGCAGGGGAAGATTGTCCTCCCCTGTTACCCTGCTTTAGAAGAGATGTGTGACTTCTACGTTACTATTATTTGTTGTCCCCCACAACTCTACACCGTAAGACTAAAAATCAAAACTTAATTGCACAACTTAAGGTGATAATCTCTTCGCAGTAGCCGATACAGTTCTTTATACTTCGTGTTCAGTGTTTTCTTTTCACCCTCACGAAATACTTCCAGGTCAAACGCCGATCTAGATGCAGTCCTAAATACCTCAACCTTCTCGACTTAAAAAATACTGATGTGGACACCATATGACTTCCTTATATAAAAATCCAAAAATAATATGATTCTAACTTACAATTTTCAATTAATATTAAATAATCATATGTTTCACCAAATCTATTACATTCACACATATGTAATAATGCCTATTAAATTACATATATAAACTTTTTTATAATGAAAAGTACATAGAATTTTATTTCGTTAATAATTTCTGATATTTTTTCGTAATTTTTTTTACAATCACGGATTTATGATTATTAATAAATCAATACATTTAAACTTAAAAAAAAGTTAAAAAAATTAAGTAAAAAAAAAAAAATTAAAAAAAAGGAGATAAAATGCCAGTCAAACCGGATCTTACAAGGGAAAGATCCTCTCCCTTGTAAGATCCAAATATTTCATTAATTAAAATTTTATTTTGCTTAAACTCTGAAACTAATGAAAATAAGTACCACTTATGATATATCGTTAAAAAGCTCTCAATGGGAGCTTATAAAAATTCCAAAATCCAATTTTTGGGGAATTTTTGGACACTTTTGGTTCAGTCAATTGCAGTGAAAAGGGGACGTGCAAAATTAGATGTTACAACAGTGCTAAATCCAAAATTTCAACATTCTACGGCTAGTCGTTTATGAGTTACGCTTACGTACAGACGTCATACCGAAACTAGCCCAAAATGTATTTGGAGATGGTCAAAACGGATATTTCCGTTGAAATCTAAAAACTGAAATTTTTCGTGATTACAATATTTCTTTGTACTTGGTACAAGGAAGTAAAAATTGTTAACAGAAATTCACCTGCCACATTAAAAATATTTAACTTATTAAAGAAATTCATTTAAAATTAATTAACAACGCTTACAAATCGATATAACTGTCAAAAGTTTGTTATATTATACAATACATAATGTTTTACAATTACGTCGATTTTTTCATAGCGTTTTCACAATATATCATGAAATGGTAATTTTTTTGAGAAATTTATATAGAAGCGGTAATATTTTACAAGTTCACACTTGTAACATTATGACCTTTTTGATCCATTTAAAGAACTCAAGGTTACCGTACTGTATGCCATTCACATACTTTCAACTTTCCCTAAGTTGACATTTTTACATTAATTATACAGTAAATAAAAAGAAAAGTAATCAAAACTCTTTATAAGAAAACGGCATTTAAGTATAAACGAATTTATTTATAATTACAATTTATTTACTTGGAAAGCTTGAAAATGACCTAGAAATTGCTTTATGTACAAAATAGTATTAATTATTTATAATATAAATATATATATATAATCATATACAGTAATTAGTATATTGAATATATATATATATATATGAGTTTTTCACTTATACAACACTTTCTGAATGAACATGTGTGTGTGTGTGTGTGTGTGCTGTTTCAGCGAAATATTTGACTGAACGATGTTTATTCTGTTGGATATTTCCACATCCCACTGATTTTTAGGATCGAGCGAGAGTTTTCTTGAGGAAACCCAAGTATGTTCTCAGGATTTCGATACATTTCTCAGGAGTGGTCGACCTGAAATTGTATAAGACTACACTTCATTCACATTCATACACACATCATCCTCTGAAGTAATACCTGCGGTAGTTCCGGAGGCTAAACAGATAAAGAGAGAGAGAGAGAAGTATGTTTTCAGGTCCTTTTATTTTTATCTAAAGAAAAAATAATTTTTCTAAACTATATTGCCATCATCAGTAATATATTTTTTCCTCTCTGGATAAATATATCCACATCTACTGAAGAAAGTGTGAAGCGAAAACGGGGCCGTAGTCGGAATCCTGAAGGACCCTTCTGAGTACTTCAGGACTCGTATTATGGTCCTCTTATGAATAGATGATTCCTTTTATATGGTATTTTCCTAAGTTTTGAGTAATACTCATGATGATGAATGCGGTAATCATAAGGATTATTGCGGTTGTTGGTATTTATGTGATTTCGTAGCTGCGAGTCCGCGTGGAAATAAAATTTCATATTCGATAGCTGTTCAAAAAATCAAATTTTACTGAGGGGTCTTATCGGGGGGGGGGGGACGGGAAAATATTATTAAAATCATATAAATTAATTATTTCTTAGCGATTTTTCTTTTAAATTTTGTAAAATATTTTTCGTGAATGTCACAGATAGGCTATTTTGTTGTAACAGGCTTAGGCTATTCTTTTACAGAAAACAAGAACCAGATTAAATATGTACTAAATCAAAAACTTGTGGCTCCCGATCGACACTGGATCGTATGTTTAAAATGATCAATTGCCAATCAATTGGTTATTGTAAAATTTAAAATATATATAAAAAAAATAATAAAAAAAACATATGCTATATTTTATAATATATACTTAATTCAATGTAACACAGATTACATTATTTTAGGAAAGAAAAGACAGCAACAAAACAAAAGTGATAAGTAAATAAATTTATAGCCGATCAAAAATTGTATTTCTCAAAAAGTATGAATAATAAATTTAACAGTTTAGAAATTTATTATGATTCTTAGACGTCTCCATATATTAAAAACAACTTAGTAAGGATATACCCTAGTACTGTACAATATTTTATAACCATATAGCAACAGTATAAAGTTTCAGTAGGCGGATTAACGACTGATAGTACAATGCCGTAATTCATACAACTTAAAAACATTCAGAAGGCGTGAAATATTCAATTCATGAGTTATGTCTATAACAAAATGTATAAATTCTTGTCTTATTCTTTTCTATTTTTTTTTCTTTTCTATAACTACAACTGTATAATAAAGATGTAATGTGCCTGTCTTTATAGATATTGCTGTATTTTTTGTATATTTTACGACTCTGACTTGTACTTTTTTTTTGTAAATTTTGTTAGTATACTAAAAATTTAAATCAATACAAAAATAAATATACTTATTTATCAGAACGATTCTTTAAAATTAATCCCGATTTCATTCACAGACAGGGTTTTACCATATTAAAGGTTTTACTTGTGTGCTGCACTTTAAATAAAAAGTTTTTTTTTCGATTAAGCTTCATTACATATCAAACCTGACTACAATAAAACAAATCCTATAGAAGGAATCATACATTATCCTGAGCAGATCGGAAACTAAATTCATGGTTGCCAACTTAAAGGTATCCAACTATAACGGCGGTAAAAAAGTTGAAAATACAAAATTTTTAATAACATTTTGTCACACAAAACAAAATAAACAATGGAATAAAGCACAACACTACAAAAAAAAAAAAAAAAAAAAAAATGAAGAAGAATGAGATATTATAATAATAATGAAAGGCAGCTGTCGATATCAATATACCTCAGTCAGTAATGACAAGCTGCACAAGGAAGGGTATTTTGCATAGCGCCATAAACACATCCAACAGAATTTCAAAGGAGGTCACTATAATCAAACCGCACCTATACTAAAATCAAAAACAGGACACAAGGCTGTTAGTATGAGTCTATGGGGCGACGGAATAGCCAAGAGAACATGATCGTGAACAGAAGGATCAATGAAAAGCACAGGAGATGAAAAGCTCGAGAGCTTTGTACACTCGAAGTATTAATAGGAAAAGCTAGACGTTGCTAAAAGTGTGTGAATATTGGAAGCTATAACTATTAATATTAAAAAAAAAAATTAATCGACTTATATCCCGTAAAATGAAATTAAATCATTCATCAACTATAAGTTAATTTTTAAAATACTCGTATTCGAAAAGATTATGAAAAACAGACTTTTAATAATTCTCATAGAGAAAAACGTATCGATTAACTCTCAACATGAGCTACTGTTTAAAAAACAAGTCTACATCGTAACCATTTGCCAGTTTTTTGAAAGTATTTTAAATAGAATACACAAAAAAAAAATTTTTTTTTTCAATTTTCTTCGATCTCAATAAAGCATTCGATTCAGCACCCAGTTCTTACTAATGAAAAAACTTGTTACATCAGACAAGCTATATACAAATTTAAAATTGGTTAAGTCAAACGTGGAGTGCCACTGGGAGGTGTCCTCGGTCCCTTGTTTTTCTTATTCTTTATTAATGATCTGCCTCAAAATCTTAAAGTATTCATTGTTGCTCTTTTCTCAAATGACACAATCGTGTCCATAGCAAAAGGTAATTATTTAAAAAGAGTTTAAATGTTAAGTTTAGCACTCTTAAAAACATATTCACTGAATGGATTGTAACCATCTAAAATAAAATTCAGATAATACCGTTTCACTGTATTTCTCAGGTAGATTTAATACCAATTTACCGAATTCCCATTAAAGATAATGATATTATTTCAATTATCCACAAAGTAAAATTTTTGGTAGTTTTATTAATGACAAATTCTACTGATTTGAAAAAAACTGATTTTTTCTTATCAAAATCAAATCATACTGTTTTGCTTTGCAGCATCTTAATGAACGGTTAAGTATGCAATCATTATTAAATATTTGTTACCTCTATGTAATTAACTTCTGAAAAATAATATCACCTCTGGACTTGTCTGAAAAAATAAAAATGAGTTTTCAAGATATAAGTTTTAGATAACTGCTTGGCCCCAATAAATATAAATAATATAAACCGAGATGTAAAAATTTAAATATGTTAAATTATTCTTATGTTTATATTTATGAATGATTATAATCTTTGCTAAAAAGAATTGTCCCTTATTCTTAACGTAATAACAGTATCACGTCTACCAAACCAAATAACAAAGCTGTTTTTGTGTAAATCAAGGCAGTATTTAGATTCTTTTTTTTTATTTTACCTCCGGAACCACCGTTAGGTATACCTTCAGAGGATGAGATGAATGATTTGTAGCGTGTGTGAAAATGCTATGTGATTACGATTCGAACCCGGGACCTCCGGATGAAAGGCCGAGACGATACCACTCGCGCCACAGAGGCCAGCAAGACTTACGAGAACAATAATTTTGTTTCCATTGAAATATTTAATAAATTATCGAACCATTTAAAAAGGTTTTCGCAACAATTAATTTAAATAAAATAAAATTATTTTATTTACAGAAACGGTATTACTCCAAGGATGAATTAAAAAAAATAATAATATTAATTAAAACGTTTTTAAAAACTCGTAGTTCATCCCGTTCAACGTGTACATGGTAAAAACATGTTCAAATAATTACCTTCTGAATTCTGATTTATCTTCTAATTATTTCCGGATCTATATACAGCGGAAAATATTTCAATCAATCGTAAACCAATGCAACCTTTATAGAATTCATAAGAAAAATGTGTTTGTGTGTGTATCACGCGCGTGGTGTGTGTGGTGATATATATATAAACCATTAATACACAAACACGCGCGCGCGCGCGCGCGCATATATATGTATAAAAAATATATAAATAATATTCTATACTTTCGGCCTCTCCAACATTGGAGGCGATCAATCAAATTCACGTATTCAGCATGCACTGAAGGTGACAGTTGAATAAAAATATTTTTATAAAAGAATTGAACAAAGGACAAACCATCTAACCATTTATTTGTATTGTTATCGTTCATCCATGCAGTTAATATATTCGATACATCCCGATTGTCCTTCAATTTATAAAATTCTGAAAATTTGATTGAATGTTTTAATAAATGCGGTGAATTTCATTAATCACCCCAAGTATTGGAGAATAACTTGTATATTTAATGTTAATTAGACGAGGCAAGCGAGCATAGATTATGTTTGGCTTGAATTTAAACTTGCTTTTTTTTTACGAAGAATTTTCGTAATCTATTACCTAACAGATTGGTATTGAGTGATTTTTTTTAAATTTCTAGTTATCTTTTCGACCTCAACCAGAGCTTATCGATAAGCATAGTTGACATATACCGATGAAGATCAGAATACATAATAATAAAAGGTTAATATTTCGGTCTTTCACCGATGTATTTGGTATGCGTTGACGTCACCGAAGAATATTGGCATTTACCTGATATTGGTCTTTTACGGTAACATAACCAACATAGCAAAGATTTCTAAATCTTGATTAATCATAGTATAGACTATTTATTAGATTAATTTATTTTAATGAAACATATTTAAGTTTTTAGTACGTATAAAAAAATTACAATTTTATTCTAAAATCATTCTCGTTACTAAAAAAAATTCAGCCTTTTGTAAAATACTTTTTTCATGTTGTTTCTCAGAGATACTAAGAAAGACGCTAAAAAAGAAATCTGTTAATTCACTTTGCAACTGCAGAAATAAAAACATTAAAATATGTTCTATTAAAACATATTTTTAAATTACATAAAAATTATTTAATTAAACAATAAATTTAATGATGAGGAGAAACCTAGAAGATAAAGACCTAGACGGAGATGGTGTGATGGTATCAAGGAGGAATTTAGTGATGATTGGATGGAGGCGGTAAAAGATAGGGAGAGGTGGAGAAAGACTTTAATCACAGGTCATAGTTCCGCAAGATCTAAGACCAGGATATTGTAATGTAATGTTATTTAAATAATAAATCTACTTAAAAATCTCACAAAAATAAAAATAATTTTCGAAATTATTTGAGTTAGATAAGTTTTTTAAAAATGTTAAGTGGAGCTGTGTTTTTCTCATTCTTCGAGGGGTAACCTTGTCGTAAACACATATTTTCTAACAAGGGAAAATAGAATTATTTCTTAAGATTATGTTTTACTCTCAGTATGTTAATATCATTATTATAAATTTGTTATTCCTAGACTATATGTATTCATCTATAAATGAAACTTACTGAACCTACTGATCGAAACCCGGATGTTATACAAATATCAATTTACAAGGTTATTCTTATTTTACTTAAAAAAAAGAAACTAATTAATTAAATTTTGTCATTTAAAAAGAAGGACAGGAATCATTAAAAAATTACAAGGACACGTATAAATATATATCATAAAATATTTGTAAACAATAATTTATAAAATAATTAGAATATGAATATTAGCAAATTAAAAATATTTGTAGGAAATTCCATTTAATTCACTTACAAATCAACTTAAAATCTGTCTAACAGTATGATGTAGCCGGCCTCCGTGGCACAAGTTATAGCGTCTCGGCCTTTCATCCGGAGGTCTTGGGTTCGAATCACGGTAAGGCATGGAATTTACACACACGCTACAAATCATTCATCTCATCCTCTGAAGCAATACCTAACGGTGGTCCCGGATGCAAAAAAAAAAACAGTATGATGTAACAGGACGGCATAATTAAGAATGAAAATAGACCTTGTCATATATAAGGTCTATTACCAGAGAACAGAACCACCACTCTTCTTAATAGTAGAAGGGATAGTCAGTTTTAAATAAGGAATGATATCCGGTCGTTATGTCATTAAGTTTTCGGAAGTGAGGGTTTGCCGTCTCAATCTACCTTTTCCATTTAAAGCAGGACTATTAACACGAACGAAAAGAGAATACGTAAGCACAAACACAAACTTTTATGACAAAATTACAACTACTACAAAAGTAAAAGACAACTAAATTATACTCATAAATAATCTTTGCACGAAAATTACAAAAATAAAAATACCTAGCAACTCCCATTTAATATCCGTGCGTCAGTTTAAAATAAAACTTAGCATAAGAAAACCTAAACTCCCATCTGACTTAAATAATGAATGTTTTTCTAGGCAGTAATATCTAGAAAAAATACATATTCTCAACTGTTATAGAAGGAAATTATTGTTATCGGTCAAATAATAACAATTTCACTTTAAAAAGTTTCATAAAAAGCTTTTTTTAAGAAAAAAAAAAAATTACAATTATAATCCTATAAACTGGCCTGAAAATTATGAAATTCATGTTACATTCAATTTTTAAAACACAAACCACCGGATTGGTTTAGTTTTTAACTCGGTATCTTAAATAGGTGATTTCGAAATCGGGATTTCTCGGGATCAAATCCTAATAAAGGTAGTTACTTGCTTTTATATGGATCTGAAAGATAGACTGTGGATAACGGTGTTCCTTGATGGTTGGGTTTCAATCAACGTGTTTGGAATTGTCGACCTGAGTTTATTCAAGACTACATGTTTACCGGTACAGTTAAATTACATTGATAAGTCGCGAATGACTTTAATTGTTGATGCAACTATAAACAAAAATATTAAATCAACAATTAAAAAAGTAACATTTAGAAGAAAATAAAGTCAGATCAGATATTGATAAGTGCTACTTTAAAAATGAGTTCGATCTAACCTAACTAGAAACATTTTAGTTAATTTTTTTGAAATGAGGTTTTAACAGGGCAGAAAGGATTTTATGTCATTTCATAATGCTAGAAGAAATAGATTAAAGATTTTTATTCACAGAAAACGTTTTTGCTCTCAAATATCACAAAATATTATCATTTAAGTTATTTTTAAGCTTGATAGATTAAATCACAAACTCTTGGAAATGAATTATTATTATTATTATTATACGAGGGTGGTCTGAAAAGTTTCCGACCTCAACATGAAGATAGCAGCACTCGTCGGTGGCAGCACTCGAAT
>JAAAKQ030072179.1:0-15394 GCA_010016005.3 Zanna intricata | reverse complement strand
TAAGATCATCAATATAAAAATAATTTTTTATAGTATTACAAGCAAGAGGAAAATTGTTTTTATTTTCATTAGCAATTCATATAAGACATCTAATAGCTAGGAAGCTAGCACTAGCGGAACCATTAGTTACACTTCTTAAAGCATAATGTTTTAATTCCTTATCTGGCGAATCACATCATAGGATATGCTGTAAATTACAATCTTGTGGTTTAACTAGAATTTGTCTATACATTTTTGTTATGTCAGAAGTAATTACATAAATATGAATTCTAAATCTAAGTAAAATAGCAAAAAGATGTTGTTGAACAGTAGGTCCAACTAGTAATGTATCATTTAATGACAAACTATTAGTTGTTTTAGAAGAACCATCAAAAACAACTCTCATTTTTGTAGTTAAACTTGAACACAGCATGATATGGTAAATAAAATACCTTTGAACTCGCTTTTAACCAATCTTCAGAATTTAATAAAGAAATGTGACCTAAATGCAAGTATTCATTGATAAAGGTACAATAATTGTTCTTAAAATTAGGATTTTTGATAAACTTATGTTCTAATACTAAAAATCTTTGTTTTGCATTTTCAAGTGATTCACCAAGTTCACAATTGTTATGTATACGTGGTAATGAAACAATAAATCTACCATATTTATTTTGCCTTGTGTTTTCAGTATAATGTTTTTCACATATGGTGTCTAATTTATTGTGTGTTTTAGTGTTACATTCCCCTAATTCCCAAAATTTTTCTATTTCAGCAAAAAGATTTTTATCATTACTCATAAAAAATGAAGAAACAAAACTATTGTTTGTGCGATTGAAAGGAAGGTTTCCAGCTAGAATATATCCTAGTTGGTTTCTTGCAGTATGGGGTAGTGTTGGTTATGTATAAATTTATCAGGTAGTATGAGATTTAAGAAATATTGAGCACCTAAAAGAATATCAACATTAGATGAAATATTAAATTGTGGATTGGCAAGAAATAAATTTTCATGCATATTAAGTAGTCATGAAATGAATGATTCGGTAGGAAGATTATCAGTTAGATTGGGTGGGTAATACGGCACAAAAAACAACGTAAAGTTTTGATATCTTGAAAATAATTTGGTAGTAACACTGTAATTAGATTGACATTGTGAATTATTGATTCCCGAAATCGGAAGATTATTTTTTGTTAAAGACAATCCAAGTTTTTTAGCTAAGTCCATAGTACAGAAGTTAGCTTGGCTGCCTGAGTCAAGCAAAATCCTACAGGATTGATGTTTTCCATGTTTATCAATAGTATTACAAATTGCAGTAGATAAGAGAACTTCCTATTTGTTTGTAATTTTAGTGCACAATATGTATTATTATCTTATTTACTACCAAAATTATCACTTGTTTCAATATAAATTAAAGAATGATGTTTTTTAGAACATTTTTTGCATACATGTTTGTTTTTACAATTAATAACAGAATGACCAGTTCTTAAAAAAATAAAACATTTGTTTTGTGAAATCAACATTTTGATTTAACAATAGAAAAACTCCTTGCGTTTTTCTGTTGTTAAATCAAGGAATTTTTTACATGAATATAAACAATGATTAAATTTACACATGATAATATTGAATAGGTTTTGAATTTACATAACTAACTAGATTTCCTTTGTAATTTTTACTTGAATTGACATATTTACCTTGATTCCTGAAAGACTTATTAGATGTTTGTTTGCTTACAGAATGTATAGTATTTGTTTGAGTACCTGACTTAAGTCAGGTTTAGCTTCAACATTTTCAAGTATCTGACTTCTAAAATTAAGAAATTCAATAAAGTTTGTAAAATTAGGAAAATTATCATTTGAAAGTCTTTCCTTCCAAAGTTTGGAAGTACTTTTGTCTAAATTAGATGCTAATAACTGTATGACAATGAGTTCATAAGCATTCACAGGTAAATTCATTGCTTCCAATGAACTTATACAAGAATTAATTTTATTAATAAAGTTATTTAAATTGTTTACAGATTCCCTATCAATAAAACTAGTTTTTAGAATATTTTCAATAAGATGTACTGAAATTACGTATTTATTATCAAGTCTTTCTTTAAGTAGATTTAATGCAACTGTATAATTTTCATTAGTTATTGGCAGATTTTTGATTATATTAAGAGTTTCATCCTTCAGGGATGAATGTAAATAATGTAATTTTTGAATTTCAGACAGATCATTTCTAAAATGAATTAAATCATTAAAAGTATTAAAATAATGTGGCCATTCAAGTATATTTCCATTGAAACATGGTAAATTAATTGGCTGCAAAACTTGCAATTGATTAGTAAGAATCGGTTTAACATTAGCATTATTTGTTTCATCGGGTTTTACTGACATTTTATGTAACAAAGATTTTAATTTACACTCTATATTACCCAGATTATCTTCTGTTTGTATTCTGTCTTCAGTCATAACGGAAGATAACATCTTGAGTAGTATAATTTTCTTGTATTGTAATTAAACTTATGAATAATGAACTTGTAAGATGACAAATGACTTATGAATGTTTTACTTATGATTGATATGTTGCAACCGAATTGTTTGAAATTCTACGAGCTACTGGCTTGAAATATTGCTTGCTATTGACCGAGCGTCTGGAATTGTACAGTCTTCTGCCGGTCTCTTTACTGTAACTGAATATGACTCGAATTGAATATCAAAAACAAACTAATCAAGTTGGTATCTACCTTCAACGTAACATAAAAATGTAATATATCATATAATATTTGATACATATAAGAACGTAATATACTATATAGTATTTTATATATACAAGAACTTAACAATTAGTACAGTTCAACATAAGACGATAATAGCCAAAAACATAACAATAAAGTAAATTAAATCACAAAATAAAATAAATTTTTTGAATGAAAAAGCGCTGTAAGTAGGAATATTTTTATCTACAGGTAAAAGTACCCCACTGCTTAATTTAAAGATGAAATCAGATACATAAAGAGAACTTATCATTACAACAAAGAAAAAGTACTGAAAAAAGGGTAGAAAAAAGTAATGATCAATTTATTAGTGCTTCAATTTATTGATGTCTGTGGTAGAATGATAGCATTTCAACTGTAAAGTTTCAGCTTTGAATTCCAATATATGGGATTTTTCATATGCTACAAAATGTCCATCGTACATTCCCAAGTACAAGCTTCAAGCTTTACAGAAAACTAATAATCTAAAAAAATTCATGTGAAAAGAGAAAGAATCTATATAACTTAATATTCATTTACATTTTTAGTAACAGGTAGCTTGTTAAAAAATATTGGAAGAAAAAACAACATTTTTTTGGGTTATAATGAAGGATTCAGGAAGAGAAATCAACTACCGTGATGTTTATCGAGTGTTCATACTACATCAAAGCATCAAGACTTAACATGAAAGCATTCCGTTAATGTTATAAAAAGTTAAAAGCATTTTATTTAATTATATTAGCAACTACGGACTGATGATCAATTTTATAGCTACTGTACTTTTTTTTGTGACAATGATTAAATTTAGTAACATCTGAGAAATTCTGACCTTCAGTGAGAATTGTAAGGATGAAATACAGTGATGCTAACATCAGCTACAGAATGATAGCTTATGTTGCTCTGGTCTCGGTTTTCCTTGATCCTTCCTGACAAATGCTATAATAGTTCCTTTCTATTTTCCATGAAATAGCACTCCTCACATGATACTCATAATCCACAATTATGTTCTGATTTAAACGAAGTATATTTATTTTTTTTTTTACAAAAAATTTTAATTTATAAAATAAAAAAAATATGTGTTCTAAATCAATTGGTATATTCAAAAACAAAACTCTTTGCAATGCGATAATAGTTAAAAAATGAAAAATGTAAATAAATAGATTCCCAGTCAATTATACAATTAATTCTGTGCTGAAAATGAACAAAAGCACAGTATAGTCAAAGTTCCAGTTTCACCTAAGAAATGGTAATTCACCTCGTACTTCTATTATTCACAGAGACAAAATATTGCTCTCAATAAAAAAAATTATTAATCCAAATTGATACTTATAATAGATTGATTTTATAGCTTTTATTATGCACAGAATTCATCATCTGAAAAATGTTGAATGGGGGAATACCCTCGTAGTTAATTCATGTTAAAGGTAGAAAATATTTTAGTCATGGTTTATTCATGAACATTTTATTAAAACTGGTACTACAGTAATGTCATAAGAAAAACATTAAATGATAGAAAAAGTACAAAATAGAATTTAACAGTCTTATGTCCCACCAGTTTTTTGTTTAAATTCTAAGAATAAAAAGATAACTTTTATGGAAATTAATGTACAAAGTTTAATTTTATGCGTTTAGATATCTCAAAACTTATTAATTTCCTAAAGCATTAATTTTATAATTGCAAGACATAAAATGTTCACAATTTAAGGAGAGGTCCTGTACAACATCTACATGACTGAGTTTTTTTACTTTCTAAGAACAGACTTTTAAAAAAGAATATTTACAATATCCTATTTTTATGTTTGTAGTTGGTGAAAATTATTTATTTCAAATTTCAGTTAAATGAAAATTTGAGTTGATATGGAGTCCTAACCTCTGATATCATTGAGGTTTTTGTATTTGTAAAATGAAGTAGTTGATGATGAAATTTGAATACCAAGATATTTATTTTTTATTAACAAAAAGTCGCTTCACTAAATTAAAAGCACCTGGATAGGCTATTTGGCTTAAACTTTCAGTATCATAATATTTTTACTGGCTACCAAGTAATGAAATTTTGATAAAGAGGGGATTTAAATATCTCAAGCCTTCCAGTTCTAAATTACAGTGAGCTAGCCCTTGATGGATAAGATGCAATAAACATTTTAGGCAGCATTATATTTTTTTTCAGAAGGTAAAATACATTTTTAAAAACAATGGTTCCATTATTCCAATACTGAAATTTTTTTGAATTATAGGCATTGACTGCTTTGGTTGTTATTTAGCCCAATGAAATTTTTAGCATATAAAAATTGCCATGCCTGACCAGGATTTGAACCCAGGATCTTCAGATAAAAGCTGAGATAGATGCTGCCATACATAGTGGCATCAAAATCTTTCTTTATTGAATAGGGCCTGAGAACATGAGCTTTTTAGAAAGCAAAAGTGTGAATTTCTTCTTGTCTTTTATAATTGTACTTTGAAAGAGAACAATTAAAATATTACAATACTTTCATTTTTAATGATATGGGGGACCAAGTTTTGCTAATCGAGATGGCTAGGAGCCATCTCAATAGGATCTCATAGGAGTCATGAGCCTTTAGGCAGGGAAAAAGATTTCAAGATTTATTTTGTAAATTTTTTGCAGAGGTAGGATATATTTTTAAAAAAGAAAAAAATCAAATGTATTAATGCTGCTACTTGCTGTTTTTAACAAAATATTGTTCATTTGTGTGTGTGTGTGTGTGTGTGTGTGTGTGCGCACGTGTGTATTTTGGAATTGATTTGGTTAATAATTTGGGTTTGACTAAACCAAAAATCTTCAAATTTGCCATGGTAATTACTTTACATGGGACACTGACAAGTTTATAGCTGGGATCTCAAAAGGTATAGGATGATGGAAGGGGATTTAGGAGTCATATCTGGGTCATTTTTCAGTAGAGTGTAAAAAACCATAGCCAATCTTTTTTTTTTCTTTTTTTCAGAAATAGAACAAATGTCATTTCCAATTTGTTTAAGTAAAACTTAATACACATATTAGAAGATAGTTTTTTTCTAATTTACAAAATTAGAACGTTATATATCAAAAACAAAAATAAGTTAATGGTTACTTTACTAAAAAAAAAAAACTTTTAATGTCCATTTCATGGGAAAGATTTTTATGATTTATTCTATAGGAAGGAGAAGTCTTTTTTTGTTCATTCTCCCAAGTTTTTTTTTTTTTATATTAATGGTATTGATTTAAAGAGTTTTTTTTATTTTCAAAGTCAATCTTGAGCTGAAGTGTTGATTAGTACTCATTTCTCTTCTTAAAACCTTCCATATTTACTTCCCCAATGTTTTCAGTTCTCTGCATTATGATTGATTAACTTATTCCATCGGATAATTTTTCTATCAGATACCTGGTCTGCATTTCATTTTTTACATTCTACAAGCTTTTGATTCTGTCATTCTTTAGTTATAAAAAAAGTATTTTTGAAGTGTAAGTAAAAGTAATATGGAACTGAGAGTATGACGCTAAGAATAATTAGCAAACATGTTATATTATTGTTTATTTTAAGATTAACATTTTTTAGAGCTTATCCTATGTTCAAACCTAATTTTTTAAGATTATTGTTTGGTTTTAAAACATCTAAAACTTATTTTCAGTGTAATGTTTTCATAATATGCATAAACATTTTTAATGTTATAGAATAATTTATTTTAAAATGAGTGCAACATTTGTTTCTAGACTTTGAAAATGTTTATTTTTAATGTATATTTTAATCTGTTATTGGCTATTTCTTGTAGGCAGCGACTTGTATTAAAACAATTAATTATCTCACTGAAAAGTATACTAATATCTGTTTAAATTTATGCATATTTTCAAAATTTGACCAATCTTGGTCTTTAAGAAATTAACTGCTAGTATTTTAGTTTAGTACTGTAATAAACTATTAATTAAAGTTTGGGATTGTTTTACTGTAGGCTGTGCAGTTTGAATGAGTGTGAGAAATTTTAATGTTTGGGTATTAAGTGATATGCTTTATATGTCAGTAAATTTTTAAAAACATTAAAAAATGTATGGTTTTAACAATTTTTTAGAGAGGGACTTTTATAATTTTTTCTTAATGTTTTTTGGTTGATAGCTATATTTGATATTATTAAACAAGGCTTAATGAAAGGCTTGTTTATTAAATTCTTCAAGTGGTTGTTAAACTAGTCAAACATTTTGATTAAAAAAACTCTTTGCATAACATTTTAAGACACAGTTTTGATTACAGTGAAAATACTAAGTACAGAAATTTGAGATAACTACCCAGTATGTATTTAATAATATAATTGATGATCTCAAAAGTCAAGGAAATGAAACAAGTACATGATGTAGTTTTATGTTCTTGGAAATGTTTTATCAACAAGAATAAAATAAATTTACGAGGAAATAACCGATTTGTAATCTAAATTTGTGTTTTAGCATAGTTATCACCTTCTAGGGTAAAACTTAAATTCTTTTTAATGAAATATTAAGAGTCTGTATTTTATGTTGTAACATAAAACTTATTAAACTAATTCAATCAATATAAACATTTAAAAAATTTGTAAAATTTATAAACATGTAAAATGATATTTTACCTTTTTATTCTTATTTAAAAGCATATATCAGTGTTGTTAATAAACAGTTTTATCTATTTCTCTAATATTTAAATAAACTAATCGTCTGTTGATAATATTTTCTTATTGTTGGGTTTCCACAATGGCTATTTATTTTGTAAGATTAACTATCAAATAATTTCTGTAAGAATTTTCAGCATGAAAAGATATTAGAATTGTATGCAAACTATAAAGCGAGAAACGAAAACCATGAAAAACATTATTTTGTAACGTGAAACGCCGTATACCGTATTGCCTTATAAAAATAATTGGCGTTTTATTATTAAACGATTTTAAAAATGTTTTAGAAGTCCCTCCTCTTTGTCCAATCTGCTAACAAAGGGCATTGGCACTGTCTCCTGGCGCATGCGCATTATGTATTTTACCGACTTAGTTTCTGACCGTTGTCTGGTGCTCGAGTTGAGTTTGTCTAACGCTATTCTCTCGTATGTGATAGACTCTGGTAGTAGACGTGTTGCAGTCTGTTAGTGCAATGGATTGTGGAGATAGCATTGAAAATGCAATTAGCGATGCTGTAAGTATTACAGATCTTATTTATTTAAAATTTTGGTAATTTTTAGTTACACTTTTTAAGTGAAATAATGCTTGGATAATTATGTTCTCTCTTGTGCTGTGGTGAGTAGCAAGCGAAAATTTTCTAAGTCAAACATGGCGTCAGGTGAAATTATTCTAAGTCCCACGTAGTTGCATTACTGCCTTAATCCGAGGCTTTTTAATATTGTTTTACCGATTAAAAAATGGTGAATTTGTTTTATTTTGAAAATAATAGTATTCTATTTATCTATTATTATTAATTAATTTGTATTACTAATTATTTTGAATTTCTTTAGGAAAGCAAGTCCAAAGAAAATAGCTCTGCTGCTGTTGATCTTCCAGGAGGTAAGTATTTTTTTCTATTTCCACATACATATATTTTTTTTTAGTTTTAATTGATTTATTTAGTGTTTTCCTTTTAAACAATTTTTACGAATGATGTGAACGGCCTGTAACTAAACTTGTTGCATTTTGTAGAAATGTGTTATATCATGAAAAAAAATGCTTCAGCAAGGTCAAAAACCGGTAAAAGTCTCAAAATTCCGTAATTTTTTTATTTGAACCGAGAGTGGTGTGTAATTGTGGTAAACATAACCTCAACAGGTAGTATTTTAAACATTTGCTCTATATCCTGTTAACAACCATGTCATTACTGTTGGAATTAAGAGTACAATTTTTTTTTTATACCTAATTTTTAACTTATAATATATGAGTTATATCTAGTTATTTTAAAACCCTCAGTAAAAAGCCATTTTATTAATTTTTTTGTGAAATAAGCTTACTGTTAAGTGGTTGGCTTCTTGTGTTCCTTCTTGAACCACATGTTTGAACTTGAGTTACCAATTACAGTTCATATTTATAATTACTATATTGAAATTATATTAATAATTATTTTTGTTTATAAAATTACATAATTTCATTTTTATATTCGTGTAATAATCTTCTTTTTTTTGTCTACTCCATGAGTGTATTTGATATTCTAAATTTTTAGTTTAATATTGTTACCTGGTTTCATTGTATAAAATTTGGTATTACTTTATTCAGATGCAAGTGTATGTACCATGTAAATGCTAATTACAAAAATGTTTTCTGCTGCAAAAATTAATTGTTTATATTTTTATTTTTCACATGTAGTGAAATTTTGATTTATACAATTTTACTCCATAATAGATATACATATTCTGGTCTTCAAATCAGTTATTAAAATTGATTACATTTTACATGCAAGTCATTGTATGAGGTAAAAATTAAATGTGTAAATATATAAATGAGTGAAACCCTGTTTAATAACATTACAAAGATATTGGCAGTAACTTTATCTCTGTTGTAGGACTCGGGTTAATGATAACATGATCATATGATCAAGCAAGGTACAAGTACATAATATAAAAAAAATTTAAAAATTGGATTCTTTTGTGAGATTCATATTATGTTAATTTAACTGATAATATTAGAACTTTTAGTTTTTTATCCATATTGCAAATATAATACCACTGTATTACATTAGTGACATGATATTCAGTCTGCAACTGCAGGTTAGTCTTATTTTTTTAGCCTGATTGTAGTCCTATTTACACTGATGAGTTGAAAGTGTTTGCTTCAACTGAAAAAAGTAACTAAAGAATTAAGTTGTCAGTTTTAAAATAAGGTGAAATTTACAAACTGTAGGCTAGAATGCATTTTTCTTTGTAAGTTTGTTAGTATTGTTTTAAGTTTAGCCTAATGTATTCATTTTGTAGTTGTTTTTGTACTGTAAAAAACTGTTTCGTAGATACACCTTGCTCATAAGGTTGTCTTAAATTTCAATATGTTGATGCAGAAGTTTTTCAATTAGAGAGTGAGAAATTGTGTAGAGAATTTAGAGGTCTGTTGATAATACAATCAATGAAAGAATTTCTAGTTGGGAATTTTCATAGGTTTGGTAGCAAATGAATTCACTGTTGTTTTTTTTTTCAGTATATTAAAAAAACTAATGTAATTCATGTATGTTTATTATAAAAATGTTAAATTACAATATTTAACATCAGCAGTAAATTTGTTTATTTATTATGTTATAAATTAATACAGAAATTTACAAAAAATAATCTAAAACTAGATGAGTTACTTCAACCCTTAAATGATTATAAATCTGTGTGTAGAAGAATTACAAAAAGTACAATTTTAGCATAAAAAACAAAACTTGGAATAAAAATAAATAAAGCAAATATCAAAAGTTTAAAACCCTGTAAAAGAATAATTCATTTATTTTAGAGATTTTAAAGCAAGATTGAACTGTATTGTTTTGTAATATATTTTTATATATATCATATTTACCTTTATTTCTTTGAATTGAAAAAAAAATTAAATGGAAAACATTTTAAAATAAAGATCTTACGATTACTAGATGGCAGTCTTCATTAGGTGCTGAAGGTGAGAGTAGTATTATTGTATACTGTATATTAAAGAAAAAAATAATAAATTTTATGCAAATGTTTCGTATAGAACATTACAGGCTAAGTCAATGAAAATAAACCAGAAAAAGAAATATAATATTTTAAAACTTAGAAATAAAAGGTTTAAACACATGTTTAAATTTATAGACAACTGTATTAAACAAAATAAATCCCTGAATATTCTAAAAGAGGTTAATAAATTTCCTGTAGACTATGTAAAATGTAAAACTAAAAAATGGAATACAAAGAAATCAATACATTTGACTGACTACACCAGATTCTTTCAATGAGAGGTTTTCAGGTGATTTAAAATGGAGTTTTTTTCAAATAGTGAAGGTTTTATATTTTGAAATTTAGTGTGTTTAATGGGTTTAATGTGGTAGATTTGTGCTAAAAATTGAACAGAATCAGTTGAACAAATGCATTACTTTGGTGCAAGTATTTTAATTTCATCTGCTTTCTGAGTTAGATGATAACTTATTTGGAGGAAGAAATTGATTTAAATTTAAACCCAATTTTTAAAGTGAGGTATGAGCCGCTGAATTTGAATTATATTGGAGATTGAGAAACAACAGAATATTTGTGTGCAAAATGTAAAATAAATTTTGGGTGAAAAATGTATAATATTTCTAATTTATGTATACTAGACAACACATCTCATTCTATTGCAGTTCATCCAGTTGTGGGGAAATTAGGAAAAGACATTTAGATTAGAAGAAATTAAAACAATAATGATAGATTAGAACAAGGTGAATAACAGCTTTTTTGAAGTTGCATGAAAATTTAGAAGGCTCCTTGCAGAAGATTTTAAGCATTAGTGTTCACATTAGGAAAACTGATGGTTCCTAAAAGGGAACCAGTATAAAGTGTTTCCCCTTGTATTTTTTTTTTGATGCTGTTTTATTTAGTTATATATTTACATTACTATGAAATATGCAGTTATTGCTAAGTAATTGAATTATTATGACTATTATAATTAAAATTTTAATGTTGTTTACTCTGCTGCCAGGAAAAAACAGACAAGTCAGTATTTGTCAAAAACAGCCTGTAGCTACAGCTACTTTTGAAAAGTCATTAGTTTTGTTTGAGTAGAAACTAGGCAAGTATTGTGTAAGCTACACACTATTTTAATACCCTGTGAAAATGTAGGCAAATTAGTTTGTTTGAGAAAAATAAGAGAAATGGACTTGTGTTATTTCTGTTCTGATATTTGAAAAACACTTTGGTATGAAACAGCAGACAAGTCCCAACTTTTGTTTTACACTTAAGATGGATGATGGGAAAATAGACAAGATAACTTGTTTACTTTTGCTCAACATTTCCAACTGACATAATCTCTTTTGTATTATTATTCTATGCACTCAGATTTCATAACTGGATTACTTGCCGAGAGTGTCTGTCTTGCTCATAAAGTGGTCTTTAGTGCTAATTAATTATGATTATGAACATTTAGCAGTTTTGAATATTTTTGTGAGTGAAAGTAAGTGAAAAAAATAGCAAGTTGCATAGACTAGCATTTCTAAGCTTCATGCGAGTAGTGGTAGTAGTAGTAGTAGCTTCATGTGAGTAGTAAGGCTACATAACCTTCAAAGTCAGATTGTTAATAATGATTGAGCATATGTTTTTTTTAGGTAATTCCAATTGATTGAAGAAGTTATGATATTTTACAAAATGTGTAGTTCAAGAACAAAAACAATTGTTCAATTGGCAAATGAATCTTCAGACTGACATTTGAAGAATGAAAGGTTAAGTTTTTCAGACTTTGCCAATTTTGAGATCTGTGAAATCAACTGTAAGTGATTTAAACAACAGCACATATGATGTACATTGTTACAATGGAGAGTATTCTGAACACCATAATGTTCAGAACAACATAATAATATGTAATGAAGAAATTGATGACATAGTATATATTGCTAATGAAAACAATAGAAAACTCTGAACAGATAGTAAATGATGATTGTACTAAACAAGTTGCAGAAAATGTAGAAATTGATTTAGCAAAATATCCCGATTGGATTTCTAATGATGAAGAACCTCGCACTAAAAGAATGTTTCTTTCTAATGATACACAAACTACGACTGAATCAAAAATTAGGATTTCAAAGAGTATTCCTCATAAATATAATGCTTGTAGAGCACAGAATGAAAGTAAAGTGGCTAATAATAAAGGGAAAAGTTATGTACAGTGAATGGAGAGGTAAAAGATCCAAGATGTTGAAGTTGGCCAGACTTAGTATGCAGTGCAGAAATAAATTTCACTTTAGGAAAAAGAAAACAATTTAAAGAGTTTTGGCAAATGGCTAAAACAGAATATTTATGTCTATAAGTAACCACGTTGAAATAAATGAAAAGTCATTATCTGGCCTGTGCAGTGTTGAGGAAAACAATCCCAAATTTAGATTCATTACCACTACTTATTACCTGGAAATAAATGGCATAAGAAGAATGGTTTGTAAAGGCTGTCTTCATACAGCATTAGGGAAACTGTAGCTTTGTAGAATTAGTAGTGCAAAATTAATTGCCCAGAACTAATTCTGGAACACCAGTGTCTGATACTAGAGGAAAACAACCACCTAAGGACAAATGGTCTGAATCAATCTGTCCATGATAATATTAAAAAACATATACTATGTTTCTCAGACCTAAGAAAGGCATTAAATCTGAAAACTCATAATGAAAAAATATCTGTCAGCTCATCTGAATCTCTCAAAAATATACAAGCTGTACAAAAGTGGAACTACAAATCCTGTATCAAGAGTTATTTACGAAGACTTATTTCATTCTCCAAATTTATCTTTCAAGAAACCTAAATCGACACTTATAACAAGTGTGATGCTCTTAAAAATAAATTGAAGAAGACATTAAAAGAACAATACAATTTTAGAAAAGCATAAAAAAAAGTGCTGATAATGCATATGAGAGAAAAAGAGAAAACAAAACAAAAGCAAGTGTAGATTTTAGCTACAAAGCTTTTTTGTTTGATCTACAACTATTTATTCCATGCTCTTATCTTAAAACATCTGTGGCATTTTATAAGAGACAAATGTGGTGTTGAATTTTACTGCTCATCACTATGCAACGAAAGAGGTAAAGTGTTTATGTGGCATGAAGGTGTTGCCAATCATAGTGCTAATGTTGTTGCTTCATGAATTTAAATCCTTCAGATTTATTGACTATTCAAAAAAGGATGTTAAACTTCTTTTAGCTTTTACTCTGAGACATGTCAGGCAAAAGTAGGAGTTCTTATATGGCTATAATGTTTAGTTGTGCGTAGAGCGAATTACACATCTTCAGTATATTAACCAAATATATGGTACCAAGTCATACACATCTTGAATGTGACCTGACCATTCTGCTATAGAGAGACAGGAATAGAAGACTCCAATTGAGATTGCTCATCCTCAAGATAGGTACCAACTTGTATGTTGTAACATAATTTAGAATAAATTTCATATGCATGAAATAAAGAGTGGTGATTTTTATGATTTTGGATAAGTTCTAAAACAACAGCTAGTAATAAAAAATAAAAATGAATGCAAAGAAAATATTCTCAAGTCTTGTATTATTTCTAAAAATAAGTGTTATTTTTAATTTTATAATTTTAGTTGTTGATTTCTTTAATATTGAGAATGAAAATAATATAGTTTTCATGTCTTATCATGTATTTGTTTTCTATGTTTATGTAATATTCAGTTAAAGTAACAAAGTTATGTAGAAATAATTTCTCACTATATAAGTGAACATTATAAACATTGATGAATGAGAGTGTGACAATTGCATTTTTAATAAAATAGTACATAGCAAAATATTTTCACTGTAAAAGTATGTATTTTAAAAATTGGTTACTGAAAGTGGAGTGCATTTTGTATTATGTGTAAAACCAGACAGGTCAAACCAATCTTGTTTCAACATTTTTTTTATAAGTAATAACACAAGATAAATTCAACCCTTATTTTGAATTTCAGTACACTAAAGTTAAGAAATTTTATATTGCTGAAGTATAGAAAATTTCTTTTTGTGCCATGTGTTGAAAATCTTTTACTGTAATGAAAAATCCCAAAATTTTGACTAGTCAGTTTTTCCTGGCAGCGGATATATATATATTTTTTAAGTTCATTATTTTTAGTTTTTTTTTGTCTTCAGTCATTTGACTGGTTTGTTGCAGCTCTCCAAGATTCCCTATCAAGTGCCAGTCATTTCATTTCAGCATACCTCCTATATCCTATATTCCTAACAATTTTTAGCTATTAAAATTATAAATTATTTGTAATGTTTTTATTGAATATTGTTTTACCACCATTTAATGTAAGCCGTAATTGTTGGGAAGTAACATTTATTAATGAAAGGTCTTATGTAATAAGTAAGCTAATATGTTGAAAGTATGAGCTTTATAATTGTAATCTTGACTGATAGCTAATGCATCTAAGATGTTTTTTATTGAATACCTTAGTTACATGTTTAAAATATATTTATAAGTTAAAAGTCTGAAATTTATGTAATTTTTAGTGTACAGTGTATGCTTTTTGAAAATAAAAATTTTTATCTATCTATTTATGATTTGAAACTTAGCCAGTTTGATGTTCATTTTATTTTATATATAAATAATAATATAAGGCTGCTGAGTGTGAAGTGGTTGTTAGTAAGAACTCCAGCAGGTAAATGTTCTTGCATCTTATTTATATCCAAGAGAACAACAGTAAAACGTATTGTTAAGTATGAATCTAATCAAAATCATTGTGTAGGATGTTGTTATATAGTGACTACACCAAACTGCACAGGTTACTGCGTGTGCGTGCGTGCGTGCGTGTGTGTGTGTGTGTGTGTGTGTGTGTGTGTGTGTGTGCGTGCATGCATGCATGCATGCATGCATGTGCATGTGTACCATTAAAGATGACATATTATTTGAACTACTTAATTTTTCTTAAATGAATTTGTAAAAAATTTAAAAAATGCACATTCACATTTTGTGTGTGTGTGTGTGCCGGCTTCCGTGGCTGAGTGGTATCGTCTCGGCCTTTCATCCAAAGGTCCCGGGTTCGAATCCCGGTCAGGCATGGCATTTTTCACACACGCTACAATTCA
>JAAAKQ030072135.1:1768-15395 GCA_010016005.3 Zanna intricata | reverse complement strand
TCTTCTATTTTCAGTTGAACTTTTGACAGCCCATATTCTTAATCTTATTCTTTTAATCATTTATAGATTTTTATTACTTTATTTATAAAATAATCCTTATTTATTAATATTAATCCTTCAAAAGCTGTTTTAATCGAAATTTCTTTTTTTTATGTTAAATCTGTCCTAGTTACGTAATCTGTCCTAGTTACAATTATTAATTATGGTAATATTATCGGTAGTTTACGATCGGATTATTGTTTTATTTGATAGCTTTTTAACTTTACATAATTTATGTACGGTAAAAATATATGTTTTTTTAAAATTAAATTTCCTTACCCTGAACATTACCTCCAGAGAGTTAATGTTTAAAAGAAACGAGTTACTTTAAGAAAACCTGTAAATATATGTTTTTAAAATCATGAAACCGAGTGTTGCAAGTGACAATTCATTTACGTTATAAAATTATTAATATTAACTTTAAAATTAGTTAGTTTTAAAACAAAATTATTAGAAACTTTGTTGATTATTATGAAATTGAGAAGCAATTTTGTTGAGGTGTTAAATGTTGAGAATCGACACCTCAGAAACTAAGTTTAGAACAAGAATGATAGGGGAAAGGTGGTGTGTAACAGGGCGGTAAAGCGTTGCTAGGTGTCGCGGGGGGGGGGGGTTTGATGGGAAGCCAGTTGCATGGGTGGAAGAGGTTAGTGGATGTTGTGATATTATGGTGAGGGAGGGGGGTTTAGATGAATATGGTTTGCTTGGAAGGGAGAAGGTACAATTAGTCAATTACAGACTCCCTGGTTGTCCACAAAGCGCCATTTGAATAATGTCAATTAATTAGATATATGTAAGTGCAGTAATGGAGCGATATCCAGCTTAACTCCAAACCACAACCTACGTAAAATAAAAAAAAACAAAAAAAAAAGAACACATAAAAAATAAATTTCATCCCTTTATTTGCTCTCTCATTGAAATATAAATTTTATAATTAATTACAATATTTTTCATTTCTGTGATTTCTGTATTCTATTGCTATTGTTCTAAAAATAATGGAATACTTTTGCAAGACATTCATAGCGTAATGATATTCCCTTAAGGTAGACGTACGCATTATCGACTACTTTTTCACACTAAATTAGCCCATTAAAAATCCCGAATTATTATTTCGTAACAGTATATAATTATTATTCATTAAAATCAAGAAGAGGTCTTGAAAACGAAATTAAATGTTTCAATCTGTGCTCATAATTTCCGAATTCACAAAGTTAATCTATTCGACGTAGGTAATTCTTAAATTAAATATGAGTCTGTCTTTTCTTCATCACTCCGCCACAGCATGTACCTTTTAATTAACTCACTAGTTTATCTCTCTTTATCTGTTTAGCCTCCGGAACTACCGTAAAGTATTACACTTCAGAGGATGAATGAGGATGATATATATGAATGTGAATGAAGTGCAGTATTGTACAATCTCAGGGCGACCACTCCTGAGAAGTGCGGTTAATTGAAACCCAACCACCAAAGAACACCGGTATTCACGATCTAGTAGTTGATTTGATTTTTCGTCTCGATTTAAACTTTGATCATATTTCAAAACTAATATGGAGTGGATTATGGCGGAGAGTACAGATGTGGCTAATAAATCTGTTGCCGTGATAATTATGTCAGGATATCTGCTAAAAGAATTATTAGAATATTTTTACGAATTATTTGGTGAGTGTAATATACTAAATTTTACCCTAAAAATACATTTCCACACGTTTCTTATAACCGTATCGCATGTAAAGCAATTGAGTATTGTGTTCTGTTTTGTTAACAAATGTGTTTTGTTAATTTATTTCTCTTAGAGTAATAAAGTTACTTGCACTGCTGTTGGTTTAGAATGCTAGTATGCATTAACAGACTCAGTTCATTGGGATAGGCAGTGGAAAATCACTTCGTGTATTTTTTCCGTAATAAGCGTAGAATGGAATGATTGTTTTCCTTGGAAATGGTTATGATAATTTTTCAGAGTGATTTTGTCTTAAATAACCGCGGTTTATAGAACCTTAAATATGTATTAAAGAAGTAAGAAACTATGTTTTCTGATGACCAGATTTTGTAAACAGTTAATGGATTACAAGGATTTTATATACTCAAAATACTTTATATCTTGAGAAAAAAAAAGTTGATTACTTTATTCATTACGATTCAGAAATTTTTATTTTTAAAATTGTAAAATCAGTAGGCTATCTTAATGTGATCATCTGAAAGTAACTTACATTCCCGTAGATTGAAAGATCTATCTTCCGTTATTTCAGTTCTACCTCTTAGTTATATCTAAAAATATTTAACAAAAATATTATCAGCTTTTTTTTCTTTAATTCACGAAGAAAAAGGTATTGAAAAATTTTAATTAGCGAACAAAACCTACGTTTATTGC
This sequence comes from Zanna intricata, assembly GCA_010016005.3. Lineage (NCBI taxonomy): Eukaryota > Metazoa > Arthropoda > Insecta > Hemiptera > Fulgoridae > Zanna > Zanna intricata. The sequence goes on along the minus strand of JAAAKQ030072135.1, from coordinate 12,988 downwards.
TGCTGTCGTTAATCTATAAGCTGGCGTAAAAATTTACATTTATTTACGTCAACTTAATTTAAAAGAATTATTATAGTCTAATAATTAAATAATTAAACCCACTCACTAGCAATTTTATATTGTGAGGGTAATTTGAAAAAGAACATATTTCGGCTTTCAGTAGATGGATAATTTTGTTTTTTTTATTGAAATTATGATAATACATAATTTCAATTAACAACGGGATGGAAATAAAAAATGGTAATAAAATAAAGATTAACTATTTGTATTATAACTCTTGTAAATTCTACCGTCTATTGTGACATGATGAATAAGGTTATGTTAGGGTTCTCCGAAATAATTGAGCTCAGTTGACCTCAGTTTCGACGGAGGCCTCATTAGTGATTGCTAGTGTTCCACCATTCCGCCAGCTTGCAGTTGTGCGATGTTAGATCATTCTGGATGAAGACAGGGAAATTGCATGACAAGATATGATCCGAATGGCAAAGGAGATGGGACAAATCTTCAACAGGGCGTTGTACGCATCGTTTAATCAAGTACGTTGCACCATGGATTGACGGTACATATGGATAGATTAATTATTGATTGACATAGTTTTTGACAGGACGTGGAGTCTTCCAAGCCTATCTCTTCGGGCGGAGGAGAGCATCAACCTCTGAATGTTTGTACTGCAGGGACTACGATTCTCCGCATAATGTGGTATTCATTAATGTAGGTGTCGATAGTGGATCGTTGAACGAGGCATCTTTGAGCAGGTAACTGGACTACTTGATGCAGACACTATTACAGAGCATGCTCTCTGGTGCTGAGAAGTTCAGGGCTGTGTCTTGTTATGTGACTCAGATATTGCAACGCAAGGTCAGGGATGATGTGGTAGCGATAGGGTGACGGACAGCCCTCTGTAGAGTCTCGTTCGAGTAGGCTTGCCTAGATGGGATGATGAGACACGGAAACTCCGTCATCCTTAAGCTGTTGATATCGAGACCCGGCAACGATGCCCTTCGGGGTATCCTTGTTAGAAGCGGGGCATAAAGACTGAGTCCCGGCTTTTTGGGTTGGACCAGGTCCAACCCAAAAATAGTCGGACCTGGTCATCCTATCCGAGAGGTTAGATGCAGGCATTAAAATAAAAGATCCGACCGGCGGGTCGACTTGTCATGCCGAGCATACTACCGGAAGACAGGGAAGCCTGTTTGAGTATTTGGACGCTCCCCTGGGCTGAACAATGCTTAATTGTGGTCTGGTCCAGGGAAAGGGGAAAAAGAAAAAAAAAACAGTTGAGCTGAAAAATACAAGGTATTTATTTTGTAAGATATTCATTTACGTGAACCAGCTATACTCTGATAATTAGACTGATAAATAATTGGATATAAATTGATGAATCAAATTATTAATAATGTCGCCTTAAAAACTTCCAAATGAGTATTTTGATCACACGCATAACATTGTGGTCGCTAGTCCATTTGGATCGAGGGGATGGTAATTAAATATAATTGGGCATCGTAAATAATTTCTGGGTCAAATTGGGCCATGTAAAATGTTTGAACCTCCAACTTTCTGTACATAGTTTTATTTTCAAAAAAATACTACAAAAAATCAATAACAAAATACAATATGTTAATAGCTGCATTCAAACTATTAAGATAATGGGCTTAATTATTGTTTTAAAATATGTAACTGTTTGTAAAGAACATACAATTAAAATTTTACCGCTTTATTTTTGATGATCACAACTATTAAAAGCACAAATAATATTTTAGGGTTTTTACAAAATAAATTTTTCATAAATACAAAAAAATAAAAAGTTAGATTTACGCTAAAATTTTATTGCATAAAAAACTGCTTAATATAATTTTCTAAAGGATTTTGCACTTTAATTTCAGACTTCAGAAGTGGTCCAACCGAGATCAGCTGAAAATGATCGGTCAAGAACGACTCAAAAAATTTTAACATGCTTACCTAAATCTCAACTGATATAGTTTAAAGATTTTTGAGCACACTTTTACATTAGGGATATAAATATACAAGTATATATATATATATATATATACAGTACACATAACGCCAAATATTTTTCGTAATTTATTTAATATCTATGTTCTACACTATTCACGCTTACAATCACGCTTCAAAATAGAAATTTGTCTCCGAATTTATTTCGAAACTGGTGTTCGTTCATTTTTTAGGAGCAAGTATGACTCATTCTACATGGAATTATATGGACAATTCCATCTTCAAGTGTATGAAAAAAAGTGAATCAAATCCCATTCTGTTAAGCTTAAACTTTCATTCGATCATTTTCTACTAAATAAAATTTCCTTTATATTTCAAGATATTTTTTTTTTGTTGTAAACCATTTATATACTAGATCTCAATAAAACGTGCTGAACAAAATATGTCGCAACTTATTTTTAAATATTGAACAGTATTCTTAATAGCGTTTCGTATCTTACTGAATTCATCATAATTCATTGCAAGATAAAAACAGTATGTCTTGTATTAAAATAAGTTCGACGTAGAAAAAAAAGAAGCAATTGATCAAGTAATCCACATCGTTACTCGATTTATTTTCAATCGAAATCACAAAGGACTTTAACCATTTGATTGGTCATTAGACTCTGACCGATTCAGTAACAATAATCATTGCAATTTTATTTATACTCTTTAATTCTTTCTGTGTTCGGTACTGCTTACCTTTCTTAACTGCATTCTTTTGTCTCTTTTTGATAGCGTTTAATCAAAGTAGTGTTTATTTATAGCGCCTTTATATAGCGTTTAGTCAACGTCCCTCCGTATATTTGACGTCATGCATTACCTCGTTCTCTTCTTGTTTATTAGTTATTAATGGTTATTCTTATCTTTTAACAATTATTATTAGATAAACAAGAAGAAGGCCAGATTAGACATGACGTCAAATATAAGGGGCGTTGACTGAATGCTATATAAAATTAAACAGGAATATAAAATATTAATGCAATACGTTTTGACAATGGAGTGGTTCCGAAACTCGTCATCACAAGAATGAAACTAGAAAAGGTAAGCAGCAGTACTAGAAATAGTAACTATGGTGATCTTAGGAGAAAAGATAACAGTAATTATCATCTAAACAACAATTTTAACTCGTTTATTTTATTCCGTTTTCAGGTTTTTATTAGTTGTAATTCATTATTACATAATTAGTTGTTTAGAATTTTTTATTATTTCAAATTGTTAAATTCTTTTTTTTGTACGATTGTTGGCATTGTTGATTGTACTATTGTTATTAGTATTAACAATAATTCGAAATTGACATTATATGTCCAGTTCCTGTTCAAGTTCATCATCTTCACTATCTTCATTAGAACAGTCACTTTCAAAACTACTGTCTAGACGTACTGTATGACAAATTTAACCTTTATATCCGCCGGCCTCCGTGGCGGAGTGGTAGCGTCTCTGCCTTTCATCCGGAGGTCCCGGTCAGGCATGGCATTTTTCACACACGCTACAATTCATTCATCTCATCCTCTGAAGATATACTTTAACTGTGGTTCCGGAGGTAAAAAACCTATATATCGTTTATTAACCGTACCATCAACTTTTATTAAGTCGCAGGTTTTTAATTTTTTGTAATATGGTTCTTCACTCTTCATTAAATTTTTTCTAAGCTGAGTTTTTAATATGCGACATAGAAAATGTTGTATATGGTTTATTAAAATCAACATATATTTTCAGAGCCAACTATAGCGTCTCGATTGCTTTTAGATAGATATGGTAAGGTGGAAGTCATAATATTTTGCCCAGATTTTTTTAATCATCATAATGGTATCTTATTTTTAAATTTTTATGTGATCTAATTTTATTATAAAATTGTGATTTTAACATAATAAATTAAACGGAATATTGTTTTTTTTCTGACCAATAATTCATGCCAATAATTCCACTTTTACCAGTGTAACACTTTTATCTGTCGTATCTTCTCAGGGTTATGTCTATTTTAGTTTGTATCGACAGCCTCTTTTGCATTTAATTGCAACTCACGAATACAAATTCAAATAAATGTTTAATTATCTCTTACTTTCCAAAAAAAGTAAAACAAATTTAGTTGTTAGCGTTCAGATTTTTTGTACTGTTTTATTAGATACTACAGTCGTATTAGATAATTTATGTGTTGGATAATAATAGATTAATATAGTTACAGGATTTTCATCTCATTTTGTAAACCAATCTAATTTTATTATTGTTAATATAATTATCAGAAATTAATATTTTTATCGTAATAAAGAGAACAAAAAGATTTATTCTATTTCTTCTTCACCACCCGGGTTTTTGGTTTGTAATAATGAAGTAATCTTTTATTTAATTTTAGGTTTTATGAATATCGTGTGGTGACAATCAAATAACAGTTTTTTTTTAAATGAAAGAAACTAAATAAACCGTTCGACCTATTTTTTTTTTTATTATTAATTTGTTAGTTAACTGGTAAGTGTATAAAATTTAAACACTTTAACGTGAATAAAAGGAAAGTATTTTAATTTCAAAATTTTTTTTCTACAATAAATTTATTTTGAAAATCTTTAATGTAAGAAACAAACTTTATATTATAAATAAATGGATAATACTATACGTCATGTCTTTTCGATTTGCGAGATTCAAAAAAAAAAAGAAAAGGTCTTCAATATTCTCCCTTCCATGATCCCTACACCACTCCATTCGAATTTTCCATTTTTCAAAACAGTGTTTCAGGACATTTTCTGAAATCATGTTCATAGTCACACCCGCTTTTTCTTTTACAGCTTCAACTGTCTTAAACCTAGTTCCTTTATGCTTACTTCACTTACAGGAGCATGAAAAAGTCACATGAGGCTAGGTCTGGTGAGTAGGGTGGTTATTCCAGCACAGGGATCTCTTGCTTAGCCAAAAACGACAAAACAATCAGTGCAGGACGGGCTGGAGCCTTGACCTGATGAAGAATCCATGGTTTTTTCTTCCAAAACTCAGGTCGATTTCTTTTTAATCGCCCACGGAGACTAGTTAGAACCTCAAGATAATATTTCTTATTCACTGTTTGACCTTCAGACTTTCAGGACAGATGAGATTGCCTATGTTTCCAATGTTTTCGTTTATTTTCGAAGTGGAAGGACGTCCTGGCCACGAACGGACAAAGGATGAGAAGAAATCGTCGTCCATTGCACTTTATTTCTTCTCGTCAAAGGACGAGAAGAAATCTTCGATTTCTTCCTTTGAACCGTTTATGCCATCGTACAGTTGTTGTAAGAGAGAAAAGGTCTCTGTTGCGCCGACCTTTGTGGCGCTAGTGGTAGTGTCTCGGCCTCTCATCCGGAGGTCTCCGGTTCAAATTCCGGTCAGGCATGGCATTTTTCACATACGCTACAATTCATTCATCTCATCCTCTGAAGATATACCTTAAAGGTGGTTCCGGAGGTTAAACAAAAAAAAGAAAAAAAATGTGTTAACACGTTGCTGTATTAACACGCCTACCATTTTTCCGACAAGCGGCAGATACACGATCCTACACAAGCGAATTCTGCGGTCGTTATATCGGCTGGAATGTAAAGGGGTGATGTATCAGGTGACTCGACAATGTGGTTTGACGTTGGGGCTCGCGCTTTTTGTCTTACAAAAAATCAGTCCTGTTATTTTCTAGCCTCATCTTATGTGTGTGCGTGTGCGTGCGTGCGTGAGTGTATGTATATTTTAAAAATGTGATCCAGTACCAAAATCTCTCATTACTATCTTCTATTCTAGTACTGTCATCTATTATTACTAGGACGATAGTAATAGTATTTTTAATAAAATAAATTAACAGAACTATTAATTGAAATGTTAACAAATCAAATTAAATAAAGCTGAAGAATATTTTTATATATTTTTAAATATAAATTTTAATGACAATTTAACATTTAATAATTTTAAAATTATCATTAAATTTTTTTTAATATGCGGTTAGGCAGGTCGTTGCACTATTTCCGTCTTTATTCTCTTTTATTAGTAGGAAAACATGCTTTTTGGTAGTAATTTTCTGTATTATCTGGTCTCTATTTTTTGCATATTTTTACTCAACACTGGTTTTATTCTAGCACTGTTTTTGTTTTTCCAACTCTTCTCTTGTAATAAAATCTCTCCGACGATCCGATTTTCTATTTCCTTCTACATTCATTAAGTTTACTTAATGTCTGGATTTAAATGAAATGAAATGAAATTCATGAGAATCAATCACGTATTTAAACAGAATGAAACTTGACTCTGTTTATTCTGTACTAGTTTTAACTCGTATAATTGTCTTACTTACATCGCGTCAGTTAAAACGTTAGGCTGGATTTCCGATTTGTTTTTCGTACTTCTCTCTGAGTAGTCAAAGTTAATTTTTTGTTTAGTTTTACATGCATATCATTTTTATTATGTAGCGTGTCATTATTTAACGTAATGTGGGACATTTTAAAATATTTGACTAACTGCTGGATAAATTATTGTTACTTGCTATCACCAAAATTGTGTTCTCAAATACAAATTTAAATTTAAATCCTAATCGTCGACAGATCCAACATAGTTATGTTTATCCCATGTCAATTATGATTTGAATATCTTCCCAAATACTTTACGTTATCAGATTGAGGTATTCATCTATTGTTTAAGTAATTTAAAAAAATAATTTGTTATAGAAAATAAATATATTTAAAAAAAAATAATAATCCTATTTTTTTTCCAGTAGAATTATTTTATCCTCTAAATGAATCAACGTATTTTAATAAGCTTTTTTCTTCAATCTCAATTTTCCCATTTTTTTGTACACTAATCTTGAATTTTGTTTAAATGATTCAGAAGTTTGTTGAAATTGTGAAGATGGGTCCATTCTTTGTAAATCTATTAGCTGCCTTATTCACGAACGTTGCGGCGATAGAGATATCATAAATTAGATTAACATATGATTTGATATTACAATGTTTTATAGATTTTAATTTTCATGAATAATTAATTTTTGATTTATGATATTCATAAACTATTCGTCTTTACCATATGTACAATAGATATAATTTAAGAAAAAAAAAAAAAAACTTAAAACTTTAAAAGTATTGTTTAGCACTTATGAAGATGAATAACCATAATCATTTTTCGATTTATAATCTCCCATACTATACAATTTGTTTCTTTTGTTCAATACATTTTTAAAAGCTTTCTGTAAAATAAAAAAACAAGTTATAATAAAGAGTAAAATGGAAAAAAATCTATTTTTAGTCTTAATCCGTCTCACTCTCTCTTTACTTTGTACTTTTACTCAAAATGAAATTCAAAATATAATTAAAAAACTTCCAAATATAAAGGATCCTTCATTGATTCAATTACAGCCGAAATATAGGAATAAATTTCAATTAGACGATAAAACATATAACATATATTTTTTACATTTTAATTTTGCTTATTATATCGTATCAAATTCAATAGCAAATTTCTATTTTTTAATATTACTTCTAAACCGGGTGACATCACCAATTCTTTTTGACCAAAAATCTTCTTCTTTTTGTTAAAAAATGATAGCAAGAATTTCATCTATTATAAAATTTATCTCACGTTTTACCCTTTCATCTATTAATTTTGGATTCAGAGCTAAGCATTCTATATTATATTAATTTTACAAAGTAATTGTTGCTGCTAAAATATATCTTGTATCAGATAAGAAAACAAACGATATATAAGCATTATATTTCTATATATCAACTGAGCATTCGACAGTGCAGAAGCAATGTATGTATCCATACCAAAACAAATAAATTAATCCGCTATTTATTTCCTTACATTTATCTTTTGTATCGTTCAGATATTTTTTAGTACGGAATATAATAAATATTATTTTAATTTACCATGTTAAAGGTTAAATTTTTAAAATGTAAGTAAACTTAGACTTCCTGTAACATTATGATTCATTCATTCATGCCTATTTTACAGAAAATTATGACTGTCACAATAAATGATGTTAGTACAATTTCTCCAAAGTGTTTATAAATCATAATCGTACAAAATTAGTAGTATAATAATGTTTAAAAAGTTTATAAATAATAAAGAACATTGAAACTGTTGTCGTGGTTCTAAATTGACAATTTTGCATTTTGAATTTTATATATATAATACAATAAAAATTTTTTTTGGATTTTGTGTTTCTTCTACAAATTAGAGAGCTACATGATATTCGAACTTCTAAAAGAAATAATCTCATCCATCTCCATAATTTTGTGATAGTATAAGTAATAATTTACTAAACTATACTCTGTAGTTGAGATATGATTAATGATAAATATTTATTAATATGATGGAAATATATTAAGATTGTTATATTACACATTTGTACGTCATCATAAATCATATTCTGGCAGTATATCTCTAAAAGAGGAAAGGAACTAGCTAAAAATATCGCATCCTTGGTTTATCACGCCTAGGTTTTATAAAATTTGATAGTAATTGGTTTGTTAAAAATAAATTTCCGGCGGCTGATACCTTTATAAATATAAAGATGAATTTCTTTATTAATATGTACTTTTTATTTTATATGATATTAAACTTATAAAACATTACTATGATTTTCGTTAGACTGCCTAGATACCACTTTTTTTTTTATATGAATTAGTGATGAGAGTATATGTTACGGTATTTCTTACGAAAATAAATTAAAAAAAAAAATGATTACTTATTCATCCTTTTAAAAATTAAAGTAATGAAAACAAAATAAGATTATAATATAGAAAATTATCCTGTGCAGTTTACATGATCAAACTTTCTTCTTAAAGCTTAAACAAAAACATAACAAACAAAAATTCCCACCGCTTTGGTAGAATTGAAGTTGTTAGGCCTATATCTAAGTTATCTAGAGACGGGATAAATATCAAAGGTAGAGGAGTACACATTATAAAATATGTATAAGCGAGAAATCCCTGTTTTGCATTACTTGAAGGTACATTATTTAAAGTGTTTTTAAATTCCAACATTACCCTAGCTTGGGTGATATGGAAATTCCAGCTATTTTTATGGTGGAACACACGCTGCAAGCTAACCCGACATCTCTCTCTCCCTCTTTCACTCGACCCCACTCGCTTCTTCCATTTCTCCCTAAACTCACTCCTCATAGAACTCCCGAAATCTGTATCTATATAATTCCTTCTCTCTCTATTACACTTTTACTTTCTCTTTCTAAACCCGTTTGCCCTCGGTTTTTCATCTAATCTGTTTCTCTCTGATCCCATTCTCTCTGTAAGGGTGACTCATTTCATTACATTTTACCCGAACACTTACGTCCCAGTAAAAGAAATATTTCGTCTGTGATAATTAATTACATTTTTTATGTAATAACGGCTTTTTATCGACAAATTATTTATTTAAATACCAGTATTTATTGATATAGATATAATAAAATATTATCATGATATTTCAGCATTAATTTTTTTTTTGGACGTTATTAATGATTAAAAAAATAGTGTATTATTATAAGTGGGATAGGAACTAACCACTATCCGAGCTCTTGACCTTATATTACTTTGCACTGATATTTATTTTTACAAATGTCTTGTATAATCGGCCCTTATATTCAATTAATTAATAAAACTATGGTGACATAAATAATCAGTCATAATTATAGTCAGTCGTTTATAGCTATTCGTGATTATTGCAACTGAGTAAAATTTCTAATAGTTTTTATAACTTATTTTTTTCCAAATAATTCATCTTAGAACACGTCAGGCAATTTATTTATTTGCGGTTTTTTCTGTTTTTTTTTTTTTTTAACTGCCCAGTACATCTTTATTCTTTCTGATATCTCTTTTATTCATTCTTCAGAAAGTTCGGTTCTTTTGTTCTTGCGTTTCGGCGCTTCTTGCAACCTTTTATTTTCATCTTTTAATATTCTCTTTAAAATTTTCCTTTATCTTTAGTTTCTTCAGTTCTTTTAGAATTTCTTAGACTTGTTTGAACCATTTTTTAGTTTTTTTACTTTGGAAGAAATTAAAAATTTGTTTAGTCGATCTACTGCTTCGTTCTAAACAAATGAGAGTAAAATTTAATTCGATTTTCCTTCTCGTGTCTGACAATTTTTTTCATTTTAGTGTATAGTTTGTTATTTGGGATAAATTTCAAATTGAATAAATTCAATTTTAAAATTTGTGACCTAAAGTTTTTCTTATAATTTTTATTTATTATTTTTTTTACACATTTTGATTTCTTTATCGTATTTCTATAGTGTCGAAATTTGGAGTGCCACGATAAAAACTGATACGTGTTTTTCGTAAGCTGAAAAGCTAATTCCATTTTATTAGCTTTAACTGTTAACGCTTTTTTATCTAGAGAATTCCAACTGATCCATTCTCCGAGATATTTGATATTATCCACTTTCTCTATTTTTTTTATTAGTTATATTTAGGAAACTCGGGCAGTTTTTATCATTAGTCAAACTTTTCATTTTATCAAACTTTACGATTTTTATTCCCATTTAAAAGCTCTTTTTTCTAATTCTTTAATTTGTTGTTAAGCTTCATTACAGTTTATAGTTAATAATGCCATATCAGTGAAAGCTAAACAGTTAATCTTTAGCCCTTTAGTTCCCAATCTTATTTTACTATTTTTATCTAAATTTTTCGTTCCATTCTCTAACTACGTTTTTAAGAGCAGAATTAAAAAGGAAAAAGTCCATCATCTCCTTACCTTACGCCGTTTTCAATGGGAAAAGGATCTGATAATTCTCCCAGAAATTTTATTTGTGAGTGTTTTAGTTAATACTGCTTTGATTAAGTTTGCCGTTTGTTTTCTAAGCCTAATTCCGTTAATGTTGAAAAAAGTGATGTTCTACCTTCTGAATCATATACTTTATTATTTCCTGTATTAAAAAATGTTATCGTTTAGAATAAAAAAAAAATAATAGTTTGATTTCCCAATAAAGACAATTAGGTTCCAGCCACCAGTTTGAAAATTTATATCATTAATTTATTTTCCAGAACTTAATCGATTTGACACATTTTATTTAGTTCACGTATACATCCTTTACAATTGGATTACCTGTAAACCTTTCTTTATTTATCTGTTTAGCCTCCGGAACTACCGTAAGGTATTACTCCAGAAGATGATGTGTATGAATGTGAATAAAGTGTAGTCTTGTACAATCTCAGGTCGACCACTCGTGAGAAGTATGGTTAATTGAAACCCAACCACCAAAAAACACCGGTATCCTGATGTATTTTAAAAGGG
>JAAAKQ030072124.1:0-15395 GCA_010016005.3 Zanna intricata | reverse complement strand
CACCAAAGAACACCGGTATCCACGATCTAGTATTCAAATCCGTATAAAAATTTTACCTTTACTAGGATTTGAACCTTCGACTTTGAACAGCTGATTTGCGATGTCGCGTTAACCACTAGACCAACCTGGTGGGTTTTTTTAACCACCCTAGGAGCATCCAAAACTGCCGCAAGGCAGTTTTGGCACGAGAGCGGCATCAGCCGCTCTCGTGTGACGTGCAGAAGATGCCTTCTGACTCGTCCCTTTTAACAAGAACGCACCTCTGGCTTTACTCTACACCGTCTTATAAGCACACCTTGAGAGTCCGCGAGCCGTCAACGAACACCATTGGGTGTGGAAAGGCTGGAGTGCCATAGGCTCGCGGGCTACCTCCCTCTAGACAAGCCATGCTTCGTCCCAGACATAATTTTTTGCCTTACTTTCATATATAAATATATTTTTTTTGTGTCTCCATTCACACCCACCCAATATCCGTCAGAGATCCTCTTAAAAGTGTACTCAAGAAGTAATGACTTCGGGTCCACATCTCTCTCCTACGGAAAAATTACTCCCCTTACATACCACGCTGCCTTTTCTATGACCCAGCTGTCTACATTTTTCACATTTGGCAACTCTCTACGCATCTAAATTGGCCTTTTCCATTGAGCAGAAAATTTTACTAACATTATTCCATTGTCCCTAGCAGACAATGCAGCACCAAGAATACAATGGCTTTCTTGTTTATACATTAGGAGCTAAATTAAAATCTCTTTTGAAAAACTTGTTTGCTTCTTTTTTATATTCTAGAACCTTTAGAATATAGAAGACCAATCATTTATCCACTTTGGAACTGCTTACTCTGCCTAAATTTCCCTCAGGTGCTCCAAATGACAGTGTATCGTAGACCTTTCCCCTAGGAAATACAAATACTGAGGTTTGTATTTCCAACGGCACTGGCTATCATACACACTGTTATCATTATTTTTAATTATCCCAGGTACAACCTGTTGTCATCTGGGACATTGATAACAGTATTAACTTGATACTGTTATCATTATCCCAGATACAACCTGACCAACCTGATGAGTTCCAAATTTAACTACTATTTTTGGAGCTTGAAGGGGTACCGTTGACATTCCAGAGTCATCTAGGTTATATTTATTCCACCAACTGTAAACAAATACGTCGTTCATAATGTCAAAATATTCTGCTACATTTGCTTTATTAAAAGCTGTAACTCTTGAAAAACTGGTGTTTTCTGGCTTTCGTAAGATGAACAGTTTATAGAATTGTTTATAAAACCCTTGATCCAGTCAATTTCAGTTATTTAATTTTCATCCCAACCACAATTTATATTAACATTTATTAAATTTTCTTTCATTTCCAGATCAGTTGATCAAATTTTATTTTTTCATTAATTATAGATGAAACTTTATTCATATTAACATTTAAAAAGATCTTTTCATTCAAGACTTATCTGTTGTTAATTAAATAAAGTACAGTAAGGCATTATTTTTCTTATAATTCATAAAAATTTGCCTCAAACAAATTGTTTCAGTTCAAATCAACAAATTGATTTTTTCAATGCTTTCTTGGATGTTCTCTATATTTCTGATGCCTTAAATAAATCAATAATACATTCACTGAAATAATAGTTTCAGACTTCCTTGAATAATGAATCATTAAGATTAAAAATATAAAACTGTTATTAGGAACATGATCCACCAGTGGGTGACCACCCACAGCATGCAAAAACCAGATTTCAGCATTTTTAATCCCATGACTCGCTGATTCAGTAAAAGCTAACCCTCTGAAAAATGCAACTACATGGCATAATATTTTAATAATACTTTAATATTGTGTCGTTACTTATCTAACGGAATGTAGCAATAGAAATTTCCTCTACTTCCTTGAAATATGTTTAATTTATGGCCATTATCCAGTTATCAAGATAATTGATAATGTGAAAAATTAAACTGTATAATTTTTTTGAGCAATATATTGTTTAAAAATATCTAATTCCTAATAAATGTTAGTAATAAAAATGTGGATGCTTATCACTAAAAGTAAGAAATTTAAATTTATTCTGTGAACATTTTAAATTGCATTTCATTGCAGCTTTGTCTTGCATAATAATAATGAAAGCTGTATATCATCTCAAAATTTAGTACAACTTGTGAATTTTGAATATCTGCATAAAGCTAAGTCATCATTTCCATCCCGTCAAAAGTTAAACACTAACTATTCTTTTATGGTGCACTAAAGATACAACTGAAATAGTAAAAACGAAAATATTTGACTGACTGCCTTAACACTTGTAACATTTATTAAATTTTCTTTCATTTCCAGATCAGTTGATCAAATTTTATTTTTTCATTAATTATTATTTTTGTTTATTACTTTTTTTTTCAAGAGTAACGAATTAAAGATAGTTGCTATTGATTTGTAACACCGACATGTTTTCTGTACTTCAAAAAATATCTTTTTATTTTTTTTCTAATACGATTCAGCTTAATGCGATTTTTGTTTAGTACCTTAAGGCAATCCATTTTTTTATTTTTCATTTCAGATAGAAATTTTTGACTATACTCCCTTCCTCATTATATTTTATTTAATATTTTATAATATTTTTGTGAATTCTTTTAATTTTCCTGGTTTTAAAAATAGTTTTTGTTAAAACTTCTGAACTTTACTTGTGTTAAGATACTAATTTTGGTCTTGGGATTACAGAAGGGCTTAATGCATATTGATTTGGACTATCACAATCCTTTCGTCCAACAATATTACTGGTAGTAACGGTGGATTTTTATTTTTGATAACCATCTGAGTTATTACCAAGTAATAATTCTCCTGACCGTTCCTTCATCTATGGTTTATTTTTGTGTCATATAAGTGATTGATGTGAATGTAATGTGACTGGTTAACTACGGTAATGAGTTGTAGAGTGTATCTCCTCTTTTGTTCAGTTGAATTTCTTCAACTTATCCAGGGCCACCAGGTTGAGGATCGCACATCTACTTGGTCCCTTGGTCTACTTGGAAAATTAATAAGTTTCTGAAAAACTTCATCGAAAAAATTAATGCTCAAAAGTATTTGAGTGCAGGAAATTCGAGCTCTATAAAATATTTTTACAGAAAAAAAATTAACTAATGATTTCAATTTTTAAAAAATTATGAATTTTAAGCAATTTTCTCGATAGATTTTTTAGTTAATTTTCTGCAGTGTTGTATTTTTGTTATAAATATAAACATTCTGTAATAACAAAAATAAACACCATTTCATAAAATTTATTTGATATTAAGTTTCAGTAATATTTTTCATTTTATTATTTCCTTTTACATTTTTACTTTATTTTTATTACTGCAAAAGTACTTTAGAAAGAGCAGATCCATATCTATTCGATTTGTAATTACACAGAAAGACAGAAAATATTTATTAAAAAAATTTTTTACCATTTTTGTAATTTATCTAAACATTAAAAAATATATTTAGATAATGTTATTTACCTAAAATTAAGTTAAATTTTTGGAATAAGTTAGATTTGACATAACTATTTTGATCTTAACATGTTACCTTATACTTTGCTTGACACCTCGGTATTAACAGGTCCAGATCAGTTAGTTCAGTTCACACGGTTAATGACAGTTTACTTGACTAGCACGGGATTAACTCGTCTTGATCGGTTAGTTCAGTTCACTTGGTTAATGAAAATTTGCTGGACTAGCTCGATGCTAGTACGGCAATTGCTGTTCATCTAACACGGGATTAACTCGTCCAGTGTAGTTCAAACGACTAGTGCGGCAATTGCTGTTCAGCTAACACGGGATTAACTCGTCCAGGGTAGTTCACACGACTAGTGTGGCAACTCCTGTTAAACCGGATTAACTCGTCTAGTTCAGTTCACACGACTAATGCGGCAATTGCTGTTCGTCAAACACCGAATGAACGCGTCTAGCTGATATGCTGCAGTCAATACACTGTATCTATTCTATTAAATAATATGGTATCCTTATTTATCTAATCCAAATTAATACCATGCTTACTTGGCGTATCGTCATCGTCTATTTTGGTATAACATATATAGTTTCTCATCCACTGTGAAATTATTAAAAAGAAAATCTGAATGAATTTGCTCTCACCCAAGTTTGAAAATCAAGTGTCCATCATTACAAAATCATGTATGTTAATAATAAACATTCAAAATTTTTAGTATTATTAAATGAATTGCTGCTTTTCATTTGTATTTATTTCATTTGAAAGTGAGATACCATCCTCCAATTCTTTATTAAAGTGGAATTGTTGAAATATTAATTTTTATTAAAATAATATGTTTGTACAATTATTAATTCAACAATCTTACATAAAATATTAGAATAGAGTAATAATCCCTGTATTACTCGTATTATTCGTACATTAGTATTATTTGTATCTTCGTGAGTTGCTGATTAAGAAAAGTTTCAGATTTCTAATGTATCATATAAATAAAACTAAATAATTATTGAAATATTGCGTTTAGTGAAAATAAAGAAGAAATTTTATGTATACATAAGTTTACAAATCTTTATCTAACGAGTATCGGTAATTCTTGAAACCCGAATTTATTTATTAATTTGGTGGTTTGTATTACATTTGAATGAAAAATTGATAAAAAATTCCAGAACTGTATTTTTAGTCATTTTTGAAAAAGCTGAGGTAAAATACAACATTGATACCGAAAAATTCACTATTTTATGTTTGACGTGAAGATAATTTTCTTGAATTGATATTAAACACATACAAGTTTTAAACAAAATTGTATTAAATGAAACGAAAAAAATTTCAATATTACGAAACAAGAGAATTAAATATTTAAAAAACACAAATAAATGACCAAACAAACTATTAAATCAACTGCTGGAAATGTTCTTCGCTTTAGTAGATAAAGAAATTTACTCGACGAACTATGTTTCTGGTAGTTTTCCATATTTCAACAGGATTGTTTTGTATTAGTTTTACGGCACTGAGAATTCTAAGTAATTCTTCTCTTGTTCAAATGCTAATGATTTCAATTGGCTCCACTTGTAGCAGTCCAAAGGTGCTAAGTCAGGCAATTTCGGAGGTCAGTTGTTAGATCCGCCCCGTCCAGTTGTTTTTAATAATCTCATTTAAATGTTTAACTATATAGAAAAGTGTGAAGTTTGCTTATTGTGCTAGAAAATGCTCTAGCGTCTTGTTATCACTAAAATATATTTCAATAGATCGGGCAAAGTTTTCTGTAAAAAGTTTAAATATGAAAAACCTAAAATATTCTCACTGAAAATAAACCCTCTCAATATATTGGAATAAGTAGTATTCGTTTTTTGCGGTGCCGTGTGGATTTTCGTGACTCCATATGTAACTGGTTGTTAATTAATAATTTTTCTTCGGTAAACAAAACAAAACAAATTTTACGTTAAAATTGAATAAAATTCGGTGAAAAAAAATTTAAACGTAAAGATCTCTAGGAAGTATATTTTTTACACTTCTTGCATTAAAAGGATGGAGGTTATCTGTTTAAAGTATTTGCCGTACCTTACTTTATGTTAAATGATTACGTAAGTTCTCATGCCCGGGCTAAGTTGAATGTCCTGAATTTTTTCTTCCCCGATAAGATGATGTTCTTGCCGTTCAAATTTATATGAACAAGCACCTATTAATATTTCCAACGTATATGAGTATATTATTCAAAGAAATTTAGATACAACAAATTTTTAATTAGCCTTACAGAGATCTAATAAATTGTTCTATTTGTTTTTTATTGTAATTAGTTTCTTTATTTAATCTTGGCTTGTTTATATTTCTAAAATACTAAATCTTTTTTTTTTATAGATTAAAGATTCTGCTTCATCTGTTATACTATGACAGATTTAATTAAAATTTGTCATACTGTAACATTTTTTTAAATAAAAATCAAAATGCAAATGTGTTTTGTTTCTTGTGACTTTATTTAGAATCTTTTTATGAATAAAATTCTCTTAAACCATTGTTTAAAACTATTATGTTTATTCATTTAACAACCCTATTATACTCCAAGCGTTAAATGATGTGTTTTTCGACCCCAGTCTTTTGTCTTTTACCTAAAATTTACTAAAAAAAGTCTCTGAGTGTATTTTATTTTAATTTTTCCACAATTAAACTGATTCTTAAAACTATTAAATTGACCCTTTAATTTGGGTACTAAGAATTAATCTTAGTTTTACCGATGACGCAGAAATTAGAAATATCTTTTATATTTTTACCAGTAGGATATCTCGAGTAATGATTGTTACATTCTTCGTGAATCAATTTGTTTGTAAATGTAAATTTAAACATAATAATAAATAACCGGTGCGTATTTAAAAAAATAATTAAAATTGATTAAAAACAATGTTATTCTTAACTATTAATACAATTCTTATAAAGATCACTTAATTCTGTTCGTTTTCACTTTATTCTAATATCAAAAGGTAAACGGAAACTTTATTTGAATAATGAAGTACTAAAAAGGTTTTTCCTCTTCTTCTCTTTTGTTTCCTTTTTTCTCTCTTTATTTTTTTTAAGGTAGTTTGATGTTTTATTATTGTAAATCCGTGAACTGTTTTGTAAATCATTAGAATTTTCTTTTGTAACCAATTTCCTTGTTATAATAATAAAAAAGAAAAGTTTTATAAGGTCTTAAACAAGTGAAGAAATGATAGTATTAGCAATTTTTTTTGTGTATTTATTTAATTTTTTTATTATAGAACCATCAATTTCTTTCTTTTTTTTTAACCCCTACGAGACCACAGTTAGGGCTCTTTCATCAGAGGATGGAGAAAAATGATTTGGAGCGTGTGTGAAAATGCCATGCCTGACCAGGAAGAACCTTCAGTTTAATCCTACCCTACTAAAAGGCGTTTTCTATGTGTCTGTGTGAACGTCTTCCATAGCTTAGAACTCGCTAGAATGTACCTATGTCACTATGTAATGTCTCGCTATGTAATGTCACTAGCGGAAAATCCCGATTCGGTAGTAGATTTCTCGTGGTTGTCAAGAGTATAGTTGTCATATTATTATATATCGATATACCGTATATGCGATGCGAAATATATATCAATGTTTTGGGAAAATTTTAGTAATTGTTTAACTGGATCCGAATTTTTGGACGAAAATCGGAATATCTCAAAAATGGTCGTTCCTAGCGCTCTGAAAGATTTTTTCAATCTTTAATTTTTCTCCTTTTATGTTTTTTAATGTTTTTTTTTTTTTAACTTATAATTTTCTTACTTTTATCTAGTATTAATACTGTCCTTTTGAGAAATACGGTAACGTTAGCGTAATTTCTGATCTTTTGTATGAAAAAAAAAATGCGTATGTATAAAAAGCATGTTCGTTTCATAAAACCGTCTAGAGGACTCTCCTCTGATGTCCTGTTTCAAATTTTGAAAGGAAATTTTCAAGGAAATGTGGTCATCATGCTCAGCGTACACAATTATGTAGATTAACAGTCCGACGCGGTTTTTCGTTTTTATAATTTCTGTTTATAATATAAACAGTCATAATTGCACTGTAAACAATCCTTCTATTTTCCAGTTTGATATAAAGCAACATTAAAAATTGCTTAGTATTTACATTTATTAAAAATCATAATGAAGTGTTTATTCAATTCATTTTATATAAATTCAAAAACATGTTTTATGTAGTTTACGGTAAATACTACCAGATGATGCACAAACGGAAAAGTTATAGTTTTTATTCACATGGGTGAGGGTCATTCAATAATTAAAGAGACAAATTATGTATTTTCTGAAAAACAGACCAGTAAAACTAACTACATTTTCTATTCATTTCACGCAATTTACTGATATATTCTCCCTAAAAAAAAGTACTAAACCTAGACTAGTAGATAATCCTTTCTGCTGTAGATAACACATGAATAACTTTCATGACGGCTCTGAATTTATGTTTATTTAATATATTTAGTATTTTCCCGTAAGTTTACCTAATTTACTTCCATGTATTTATATTTGTTATTTTTAATTATTTATGCAGATTTTATCAAATCTAATTTTTATTTATGATTAATTGTATATTTGCAGTGTTAGTCTATCAAGGTTACGGTTTCCTTTGGTCCGTTCAAGCAATTGACATAATTCTTTTTATTATCCATGGAGTAGGATACCTGCCTCCTCTTGATGTTATAAGTAGTATAATTAAGGAGTAAGCAGCAGTAAGTATCGATCAGAATAGAATATTTATTTATTTAATGTAATGGTTTTGAAATAATTAAAATCTGAAAAATTCTTTTTAGCGAATTTCTTATAGAATTAATATTTAAATTAATCAAGATGAAAAGGAAAGTAACGCTTACATTTCATTACCCTTCCTATAATGCTGTTATCTATTCGTAAATAAAAGGATGCGTCTGCAAAAGGTTTCTTTGTGAATCCAAACTGAAATTTTTTTTTTAACTTGATTAATAATAAATTTATTTTATTTAAAAATGGCAAAGAAAAGTTGAGTGTCAAACAGTGGGATGCATTTGTTCCAACACAATTGAATGGTATTGAACGAATAAACAGAGTAGTAATTCAATCATGATGTGAAGTTCTAAAGGTTTCTAAAGATGGTTTACATGGCTTTGATAGAAACTAGATTAAGGTATGGAATTCAGTGTGGTGTGGTGCGTAACTTAATAAAATTCGACCTATAATTGTTGACCAGAAACAGCTTATTTGTATTATCTGCAGAATGCCACCCATTATATATACATTCCTACCCTTTTATATTCTAAACTTGACTCTATATTTTTATAACTTGCCCCTATTTTTATAAACCCTTTTATATTCTAAATTTTCCCTCTTGAGCCATTTATATTTTTATAAACCCTTTTATATTATAAACTTGCTCTTTTTAACCATATATAATTTTATAAACCCTTTTATATTCTTAACTTGCCCTTTTGAGCCGATTATATTCTTATAAGGTGCTTCTAATTTTTTTTATTAAGAGTGGCGATAAGGAGCTTAAATATCTACATACAGAGCATGGATTAAGAAATATGGGAAATTTTTTGCTAAATAAACCTCGTAAGTTAAAAATTATTTTATGTTAAAAATTGTGAATTATTGTTGAGTTATGTTAAAAATAGTAAGATTATACATTCATTTAAAATCATTGTAATTCATTCATTACGAAAATTTTGAGAAATTTTTTAGTATCTGTGTAAAAATTAACGAGATATCTTACAACTGAAAAATAATATACCAGTTCTAATATAAAGATAGTATTTGTTATATATTTTTTCTTTGAAATTGAGTTTTTTCTTTTGCATTTAAGAATAGTGATTTTATTTTCCCTTATTAATATTTAGCCTGTCAATTCAGTAATTGTAATTTACTTTTTCAGCCATTTCTGTCTATGAGCATCATTATTAATCTGAATGTGATCCCTAAAACAGAACTTTTATCCTTAAGGATATCTTATTATCCTTATTAATTATTATAAGATGCTAATTTTAGAATTATGGTTTTCTAAGGAATTTTTTAATTTTCAGAATTATACATGTTTTTATTATTAAGTTTTGTTGCCGATATATCATTCTAAAAATAACAACAACCAGAAAAAGTGTTTTTCTGATAATTCCATATATTTATATGTATATTATATATATGTAGTACAAATAATGTAGATTGAACATTGAATATAAAATTAGGAAGAGAAAAGATTACTGAGGTAGAAGAATTTTGTTATTTGGGAAGTAGAATTACTAAAGATGGACAAAGCAGGAACGATATAAAATGCCGAATAGCACAGGCAAAAAGAGCTTTCAGTCAGAAATATAATTTGCTTAGATAAAATTTAATTTAAACGTCAGGAAAACATTTCTGAAAGAATATTTTTGGAGCGTAGCTTTATATGGAAGTGAAACTTGGACGATCGGAGTACCTGGAAGAAAAGATTAGAAGCTTATGAAATGTGGTGTTACAGGAGAATGTTAAAAATCAGATGGGTGGATAAAATGAAAAATGAAGAGGTGTTGCAGTAAATCAATGAAAAAAAAAGAATTTGGAATAATATTGTTAAAAGAAGAGATAGACTTATAGGCCACATATTAAGGCATCCTAGAGTAGTCGCTTTAGTATTGGAGGGACAGGTTGATGGGAAAAATTGTGCAGGCAAGCAACGTTTGGATTATGTAAAACAAATTGTTAGGGATACCGAAGTTAGGAAGTATACCGAAATGAAACGACTGGCACTAGAAAGGGAAGGTTGAAGAGCTGCATCAAATCAGTCAAATGACTGAAGACAAAAAAAAAAAAGTATATTATATGAAATCGATATTATATAACATCGAATTATTACCATAAATCTTTGTAATAACAGTCACTTAAGGATTATAAAGGATAATCGACTGTATTAGTATTAGCCCTACCTTTAATCGGTGTGTTTGTATCGCGCACAAATAACACACCGACATTTTCATATTTGTATAAATCTCATTTCGTTTAATCATTAATAATTTTGACCATAATAGAGTAAATTTACAATGTACTTGTTGGGATTGAATGAGTTTCGTCGAAAACGGGGTAGGGTATAGCAGTGATCACGGGGGTTCCCGGGGGTGCTTTGAACGGGATTATCTTCCCCAACTTACAGAAAGATAACCGACCAACACCACCCTTTTCCTCATCCTATACGCTTCCTATTTCTATTGCACTATGTATTCTCTACCTAAAACTCATCCTTTAAAGTAAACGGTGTATCCTGTCTTTGATAAGCGACGCACTAAAGCTCGTTTAATATTCTCTCTTGCATAGTTGATGATTGATCTTAATTCTGGTTGTTCCGTTCATCCAATTATTTTAATTATTAGTTAATAGAAAATATAATTATCTATAATTATATGATTCTATTTCGATATTGATTTTATTGAAGTATTCTTATGTAGCTTTTCATAATCTAAAATTACACTAAGTTATATTTTATGTGTTAAAAATCCCTTTTTCTGGCTTTAATTAAGTACTTTTAATAATATTAATTTATTTTGTTTCTCTAGAACGTTAGAAAAACATTCATTATCCAAGACCCAGAGACTGCAAACTTTTGTAACAGTTATGACATTATTTATTTATGTTTCTTTATAATTTTTGATCTACACAATTTTTTTTTTTTGACGTTGATTAGAATGGTCATTAGTCCTTGTCCCATGCTAAGAATATTATTCCCAACAATACCATTTAAGTAAAAAAAAAAAAAACTAGTCTTCTAAACCAGATAATCTTGAAAAACAGAGTGATCATAGAACATTATAACCCCAAATAATACAAGAGACAAGGATGTATTTGCCACTTAAAAACGTACAGTCTGTTTCTAAAGAAATGGAGTTTTCAGTTATTTTTTTTTGAATAGATTTTTTGGCAGTTGGTAGGATTGGAAAAAAATATAATTGAAATATAATGAGATAGTTTTAGTAAGATAAGGAAAATGTAAATCTTTATTCGTACATAAAAATTGAAAAATTTTTCATTATTTTTTAATGAAGTCTTGCAGAAAGTTACCTTGCTTTTAAGTGAAATGGCATATGTAGAACAATTATTCGTAATATCCTCTCTCTTTGAGATCATTCTGTTTAATATAGACGTAAACTATCTTTCCTCTGACGTTTTTGCCATATCACAGCAAAAGCTTTGCGATATTTAAAATAGAACATCCGCAAGAAACGTTTTTATTTCATTCAGATTAAAGTTATTTTTTCATAGAGCTTCTTTAGTATATGTGGGTGTATACATTTAGTTTTTCTCTAGTTTGTTCGTTTAACTCTTTTTCAATATCACTTTACTTACAACCACTATCTTTGGTTCTATTGTTTTTACAAAAAAAAATCTTTAGGCTAAATGAAAAGAAAAAGATTTATTACAAAATATCTATAATTACAATTTATTAATCTAAAATTACAAAAGAATATTGTGTACTAATTATTTCTATAAAATAATTATTAAATTGGTATTTAATTAAATTATTTTTAATACATTGTGTATTATCGTGCCTTCTCATCATATTAATACTAAATTTTATGGTGATTTTAAATAAATTTGTTTTTATACATTTTCCCTCGGATTTCTTTCCAAAAAAAAAAAAAAAGGAAAATATAAAAATAAAACTTTGTAACTTAATAAAGTAAGTTTCTTCTAAACAGTAATCATTCACTGATGTCTGACGAGCCTAGAAATAATTCTTACGAAATCACTAATAGGCTATCTTAAACAAT
Source organism: Zanna intricata (assembly GCA_010016005.3). NCBI lineage: Eukaryota > Metazoa > Arthropoda > Insecta > Hemiptera > Fulgoridae > Zanna > Zanna intricata. The sequence goes on along the minus strand of JAAAKQ030072124.1, from coordinate 3,169 downwards.
GACTAAACCTTCTTCAATCAATCACTTGGTAATTCCGTTTTATATATTTTTTTTTTATTGATTCATTTTCATAGTAGCGCTCAGAATAAAATGTAAGTAAAAGCTACAGTTTATTTAACTGCTAATTAGTAATAACTATCTTATTAAGGCAAACTCAAATAACTAATAAATAACTTCCTTAACTGTATTAAGTATTTAAAAATTAAAATTTTGATTAAAAAAGATCCTTCTTAACTTGGAATTTCATAATAAAATGTGTTTAAACTAGGAAGAAGAATGAAAAAAATAATAATTTTTTAAATAGTTTCTTAATAGATGTATGTAGATGATTTCATTTTTTAAATCTATTAGACCACTCTTTCATCAGATGTGTCCCTGATGTTAATTGTTTCCAGTTTGAAGCTGTTGCAAAACTTCTTTAATATATGTTGTCGATTATATTTCATTTGTCTCTATTTTGTTCGTTCAACATCTTTTGTTTAATTTGCCACATTTTTAAATGTCATATTGATTTAAATGTAATGCGTAAAGTTTTAAGTTAATAGTATCTAATTTTTATTACAAAATTTTTTGTAAGTCGTTTCTGTTATATGTAATGCTTTTATGCATTCTTTTCATTGTAGTTTAATCCATTCTGTCTATTCGACGTAATATTTGATTTAAATTAATAAATGTGTTTCGTTTAACAGAATTTTAATTTTAAAATTTAGAAAAAGATGCAATCATCTTTTTCTAAATAAGGCAATTGTAATATAAGTACGTGAAAAAAAATTGAAATTTATTTAAATTTTTATTTTATACATATTAAAACTTAATATGTCTACCTGAAAAGCAAATTATTTAATTTATACTTTTTCCTTAGTCTTTATCTTTTACCCAACTTTTTCATGAAAAAAATAACTTTAATCTGAATGAAAAGAAAAAAGACCCTCTTTAAAATATTGATAATAATAATTAAAATAATGATATTTTAAATATCACAAAATTAATAATACCTTTTACAAACATTTACAACTGCAAAGAAGTATAAATATTTATTAATTATTTCAATAATGATTTTTTTTTTAAATACATGGCTGTATAAAATCAGTTTAATCTATTTGTAAAGGTTGTCACTGAATCGATCCGTCCCGGTAGAACCAGAAAATATGTATAGATTGCAATTTTTTGTAGATAGACGGTGTATGTATTCACGAAGGACCAATATGTATATCGAAGACACAGCAGCAAAGGACATTTATCTTGGCTCAACAATTAGTACAGAGATAATAAACTTCCTCTATCTTTGGGTTCCCTTACGCGAGAGCTATTATCTTGTTGATCACCACCGGAGGCAAGTAGGAAGAAGAAAAAGATGTAGAAGAAAGAAGCCCCTTTTGTGCCCAACATAGGATTTCGCGGTGGATACCAATATGCTCACTGGAACAGCAGGCCTGGCCGTCCCAGATCCTACACGAAGCAGACTACCGCTAGGAGACTTAGCTGTGAAGTCGGAGCAGGACGAACACTGCTTAAGAAAATCAGATTTTGGCTACCATGCCAAACAAACAAACATCATTTATCAAGGCCACCTCTCCAAAAATCTCAAATTCCTTTTTAGGGCTATCGCAAAGTTCTAAGCTCTAAGATCAGGGTGCCGTCAAAGGCATTCGCCAGCAATATACATCGATGTATCATCAGTTTTGTTCACTATTTAAGGTAATGTATTTTAATTTAAAATAGTGTATTTTGAGATACTAAATAATTTTTGGCATCGAGTCCCGGTTAGCAGAGATGTTTGCAGATAAGATGAGATGGATGCGTGCAAAAGTCTTTGATAAAGCTGCAGATGTGGTGTAGGCAGTGACATCGGACCTGAAAACGGACCAGAGCAGAGAAAGATAAGGTAGAGGCTTCCTAGATTTGTAAATCTGTTGATTGATTGATTGATTTCTGAGTAAATTAAGATGACTTGGAGTAAATTTAATTGTAGGACAAAATAGTCGTTTTTGCGATCTTCGCTTGTTTTGCTGGTATTAGAATACTATTTTCAGTGTTTAAAGACTCAATCAAATCGTGATCTAGAGCATAGTCTAATTGAAGGTAATAGAAAAAGTTTTTATGTAAAACCTTTGCTGTTTGTTACAGGAAGACGCGCCAATCGCGCTTCCGCCGAATTGGTTAATTTGATACGCGATGGTTGTAAATTATAGTGTGGTGATGGTGGTAGCAAGAGGGCATACGAAAGCGAGAATAGGTTTTGTAAATATACTGATGGAAATGTCTGCCGAAGCATTTGCAACGGTGGCATCCTGACAGTGATCAAACTGATGATTGTGTTGTGTTATGAAGTTTAGAGGATATATGAGACGACCTTCGGTGAAACCCATCAATGCTAGGAATGGAGGAGGTGGTGTTGCTACCGGGATTGTCATAAGGAGGATGTCTTCCCCTACGGGGGTCAGGAGGAAGATAAATTAGGGGTTTTATATTTTTGGTTTTTGTTTTTTTTTTTTTTTCATGAAAACACTTAAATTATCATCAGAGAAACCTCTCAGTCACATTTTATTTATATTTAAAAAAATCAGATATTGAAACTACTTAAACTGGTTGTATTTCTAGACAGAAATTTTCACTATACTTGATTTTCATAATGTTTCTTCATCAGAAAAAATTTTTTAAATTAGCATTCAAAACCAAGCTTAAAGTAAATCTACCAGTATATCTAAAAAATTTTACATTTTAATTTCTTTTTATGGTTAATCTGTTGTACTTCTATAATTTTAACTGATCTGAATAGGCATTCGTCAAAGTCAGTAGTAACTAATCTTCATATTTTGCACTCTAGCATTTTATCTAACATACTCTAACATTATCAGTAATTGTTATATATGTAAAACACGTAAGGTACATGAAACACAAGATTTAACTGAGACATTTTCTATACTTTAATGAAGTTTATTCTTTCTTGTGGTGAATAGAATGAATATCACATGCATATCGATGGGCTTGGCGTGTCAATATAATTATTACAGTATATACGAGGATAAGTCAATATTTATCCGCAATTTAGTTATATTTTTTTTTATGTTGTTAGTACTGTCATTTTGCGCCGATGACGCATGCTTTGTTTATTTTTTGTTATGTCTATGCAAGTTTCAAGCTGCTAGGTTAGTTTCGTTATCGCTGT
>JAAAKQ030072122.1:41594-57775 GCA_010016005.3 Zanna intricata | reverse complement strand
TGTAGTCTTGTACAATCTCAGGTCAACCATTCCTGAGAAGTGTGGTTAATTGAAACCCAACCACCAAAGAACACCGGGACCCATGATCTAGTATTCAAATCCATATAAAAATAACTACCTTTACTAGGATTTGAACCTTATAACTCTCAACTTTGAAATCAGCTGATTTGCGATGTCTCATTAACCACTAGACGAGCCTGGTGTACTTTATATAAGTATCTAGTGTATCATTTTATTCCATTTCAATAACAGTGTGGTTATTAGAAATACTTATTGTTATGATTATAAATTTTAAGGAGTGAAGATGGAAAAGAAATTAAGTAGTACTAGTTAAGAAGTTAATACAGCTAAAATAAGTAAGTATTGCAGCTAAAAAAAAGGAAATTAAGAGAAGTGCTAACCTAAAGTCGTGAGATTAACAAATTTCCTAAAATCTGTTACAATGAAGCTAGAAGATAAAAATGGAATTACAGGATATTTAAATGTAAAGGAATATACAATCACATTTGCTTAACAAGTTTTAGATACTGAAATTGAGAATACTGTGTCATTTTCAACTGATATTATGAATTTTAAATATAAAATATTGACAAGACGATATGAAAAAAATGATTATCTGTCTCAAGTAGACCTTAAGTATCATTTAAATGAGACCCAGCACAAAATAATGAATATTTTTCAGAGAGTTTTTATAAAACTTTAACAAAATATGGGCTAATGGAAAGGATGCTTGTGTTATTCTCTTAAATTAGATGCAGTATACTGTGAAACTTGATAGTTGTTTTTAAAAAAAACGAATGGTAATTGGCGAATACATGGCATTAGAGATTGGAAAGATCATTCCAAAAAGATAACAGTACAGGTAAAGAGTAAATAGTATGTGCTTTGTTGTTACATATATTTAAAATGTAAAAATAATGAAAAAACAAATATACAATTTAGAACAGCAAATACAATACCAATCCAGTTGTGGTGTCAAAGTTTTAGAATGAACTTTTAATATAACATTAGCAGTTTCTAAAAACTCTTTTTTGACATTTAAAAAAACTTAAAAAGCTTTAAAAAAAGTAAATAAAGGTAATTTCTTTACCCAAGTACTTTACCAAATTATGATAATGTTATAAAGCATGTTAGAAAAACCAAATGGAACTACCATGTGGTTCAAGATTAAATTATTCACTGCCTTGCAGCACATTTGAAAACAATTTTAATATCTGCTATCATAATGCACATTTTTTTATTACTATAATGGATACAACACAAGATAAAACAAAAAAAATACCAATTCAGTAAAATATTTAGATCTGTAAAAATGATTAAAAATGAAAGAGATGAATCAATTGGAATAGAAATAAGAGAAACATTTTTGGGTGTTTTGAAATTCACAATCAATCAGCATCAGGTTTATATATAGAAACAATAAATCTTCTGGAAACGATAAAAAATTATGCAAATGTAGGAAACAAGGATATGACGGAGCATTCAATGGAATCCAGGCTCTTCTTAAAAAAGAACTACTTAAACCTATGTACATTCATTGTGTATCTCATAATTTAAATTTAGTTATTAGTGATGATATTAAAGGTTTTGATGAAGTTTCTGAATTTCTTAAAACTGGAAAATATTTACACATTTACTGGTTATAGTATTAAAAGGTGGGATTTAATGTCAAAATTTACAAGTGAGTCACAAATTACATTAAAGAAATGTTTACAAGGGTTGATTGCCTTGTAAACATAAATCATGTTTACAAGGCAATCAAATTTTTTTGTTGATATGTTGAAAGCTCTTGCTGAATTAATTTTGAAAAAGAATGAGAAGAAGCATTTTGACTTACAAAAAAAATGAATAAATTTGAATTTTGTTTTTCCCTATGTAATTTTATCAAAAATTTTGAGTGAAACAAATTTAACTTCTAAATTGTTACAATCAAAAAGTTTACCTTATGATTGCCACAAAATCTTTACTAACGAAATAAAAGAATTTACTACAATATAGAATTATGTACATATGTACACTTCAGCAGTAAATGAAGCAATCCAGATAGCAGCTAAATGGAATATCACTCTAACTTTTTTTTGCAGAAGACAAAGAATAGTAAAAAAAAAAATTTTGACAAATTATCCAATGACTACAGATTTCATAATGGAGATAACATTTTACAGATAAATGTGTTTAATTCTAGTTCTATTAATTAATCAAGTTAAAAAAGATATTAAAGGAATAAAATTATATCACAAATTTATTTTCATTCACACTGCCTGATAATTAGAGAATTTTTTTTTTTTTTTTTGTTTAACCTCTGGAACACAGTTAAGTATATCTTCAGAGGTTGAGATAAATGAATTATCGTGTGTGTGAAAATTGCCATGCCTGACCGGGATTCGAACCAACCTCTGCATGAAAGGCTGAGACACTACCACTCTGTCACAGAGACAGGCTTAGAGAAATTAACTGAAGTAGAAATTTTAAAATCTGCTGAGATGCTTCAATCAAATTATCCAGAACATGTAACAAATAATTTTCCTATGCAGTTAAATAATGTATCTACCGTGCTGAGGGATGAAATTGTCACAATTTCAAATATGAAAGAATTTGCTGAGCTGTTAATAGTTAAATATAATACATTGTCGTCCAGTTTTTCATGTGTTCTAACCATTTTATTTTTATTCTTAACATTACCAGTTACTGTGGATACATCAGAAAGCTCTTTTCTAAATTAAAAATAAAAAATTATTTAAGAAATTCCACTGGAGAACGTTCACATAATTTATCACTTTTATCAACATAAGCAAAAATTGCTAACAAGATGGGAAAAAAGATATGAGATTTTGTAAATTAAAAAAAAAAGTTAATCTTTTAAAACAATAACTAGATAATAATACTTAATCTTTATTGACATAAGCCACATTAGTAGTTTTATATAAAAAGCATTAAAAATATAGTTTTTAGAACTATATTGTATTGAGGAGATATTTTGAATAGCAGTTTCTTTTTGTGAATATTTCTGTAATTTATGGAATTACAACCAAACACAAGTAGTTCTTCTTTATTGGGACCCAAAATTAAATTTTGCAGTGGGCTGAAAATTTGTTGTTCCATCACTGCATGAAGCCTAAATTGAAAAAAAAAAGTGACCATGAAATAACTTACATTGCAGATGATAACATCTGAAGAGCTTATAGTAAACCATTCTGTTAACATTAATTGTTGTAGTCTGCTACCTGCTGTCTATCTACGGCCATTTACATGCAAGTTGTAAAGATTAAAATATATAAGGCAATCAACATTTCTGACAATAGTGAGTGATATTCAAATACTATTTATCACAGTGTAATGTAAAAATGTACAGAATAAAAAAAAAAAAAAAATTAAAAATGTTGTTTCAAAATATAGATCTTATGTGGTGAAAAGGATTCTAAGGAATTTCTGATTTTAACCATCAGTGACTTAAAGCAGATTGATGATGAAATAAAAAATGTAGTAACCATCTCAGATTTGAAATTGACTTTTTTGAATACTTGGTATTGCAGTTATTGGTAATTATCATCTACAAAGACATGTGTTGGCATTATTAATTGCACGCTGAATACTATGCATATTGCCATACAGATCTAACATGATACTGTATTTTCCATGGTGATTAGATTAAACCAGTATTATTCTGTTACTGATTCACTTAATTTGTTGGATATTGTTTAACTGTAAATTTAATTTTTTTACTACATCAATTTCTTTTTTATTGGTGAATTTCAAAAAAAATTGTAAGATTGGCTAAAGATTTTTAATCACTAATAAATAGAAACAGCATATACAATACTGAAACTTCAGTTGTAACTGCTCCAAGCCATTTGCCATGGCTTACAGTGGTTTCCAGACTTTTTTGATTCTCAACACAGTTGCTGAATACAGATTTTTCAGAGATGCCCTATGTCAAATTCTAATAGTTTGATATAGGCAGTTACACTTTGTGAAATAGGCATTAATGTTTTTATAAGGATTAAATAAAATACATTTTAGATAATAAAAAAAAAATTTAATTGAACAAATTCAACTAATTATATTAATAGTGGGATGGATGAGCCTGTTGATCACCCCACATTTTCTACAATCATGGAAATGAAATTGGATGCAGCCACTCTAATTTCCTTCTCCACATTGAATTTTGTGCAATACTTAAATTTTTTCTCGGCAATTGCTGAAAACCTGCTTTGCACAAGTAAGCAATCGCAAATGGAATTAAAATTTTTTTTTAGCTTTACTATTTAGGAGTGGATATCCATCTTTTACCGACATCCAAAATTCAATGCTCCAAAACATTACCATGAGAAAGTCATCACGAAGTGCTACGGAACAAGACGGGATGGGACTTAACCAGTGTTCAACCCCACACCATCACTTAAATTTTTGAAAAATCTTGCCTTCACCAGCCAAGTTTTTATTTTATACAGTTTACTACCTTCTTTACATATTCTAGGATCTAGTTTAATGTAAAATTCAGATACTTTGACAAGAGTGCTTCCCTGTGAATAACATAATGCATCAGGGGCTTTGCTTTGAATAAAAGCTTGCAATCCTCCATAAATCCAGATGTACACCAAGGTGTACGCTTTGGAAACCACTGGCTTAGGATATTAGTATTTTAATGTTTTTTACACCCTTTAATTAGTTTTCTATTCCCATAAGTATTCTAGATATTGTACTAAACCATCACATTGTAAAGAAAATGTTGTTAATTGTTTCTATATAGAACTAAGAATTTCACTTTTTTGTTTCTTATTCCTTTTTTTTTATATTAATTTAATTTTCCACATTATTTGTTCAAATTAAATACAATCTTTTTTAATTAAATTTCTGGGAAACAGAGATATTTTGTTTATGATAAAATCTGTAGTCTTAATAACAACCAAACCATGATCAATGTACATTTTTTTTTTAAAGAAGTTGATTAATTCTACTACATAGGTTAATTATAGACCCAATGCAATGGCAACTAAAAGCTTGCAGAATATCAGTGAAATCAGAAGTATTATTTTTTTAAGTAAAATTTATTTCATAACACAGAACAATTATTCTATCTCATATTCCAATTTGTCTAGATTACATAAGTTACAGAAAATATATGAATTATATTTATATGAAATATATAAGAGCAACACTGATATTGTATCAATATATTACTATAAAATATTTTCTGACTTGATACGTATAACTAATTAAATTTGGCTTTTTCATTTATTACATAATTCATCAATCTTTCAAGTAACTGTAACGGGTGATTAGCTAGTTGTTACTAAATTAAAATAAAATTGTATTATCATACTGTTCAATAAATAATTTCAGATTTATTTAAATTTCAAACTTACATGGTTGATCATATCTAAGAGACAATCCTACGTTTTTCAATTTTGCCTTGTTCATACAGATCAACATTTTTGTAAAGATGTTTTGATTTCAGTTAAGTAAAAATTAGCTCTAGTTGCGAGTCAGCAATTTCTTATCAGAACTGCAACTGGCATAACTTTTTTTTAGTTGAATTGTGAAGTGTTTACAAAAGCCCTTTTTTGTTTGATTTAAAAGTATCTGACAAAAATTTACAAATAAAAAATGATGTAAAATCATCATGTTTTAAAAACTCTATGTACTATTCAGCTTTATCCAATTTTCTACAAACTGTAGTCATAATGGTTCTGTGATTGGTGAATAAGAAAAAACGGAGCGACAGACTGCATAAAAATACAATGAGCAGATCAGAACCAGTTATTTTCTTTAAAATGAAGTAATGCATGAAATTTATGATTTGACAAGATATAAATGCATATAAAACTATTGAATACCATTTGAAAATGTTAACAGATTACAAAAAAATCTTTAAACTTAAGATATAGTAAATATACAATCAAATATCTGAGGAAATATGAAAATGTGTAATAAAAAAAGAACCAAGAGATGCGCAAGGCTTTTTATTACTGCCAACTAAGAAAATGTTAAGTTTTTAAACAGCCCTACTCATGCTATTTACTATCTATCAATCTGCAGTATCTACAGTGTCCCATTACAGTACCTAGTGCCATGACAGTTATGAGTAACCAATATGACAATTTGCTCCCAAAAATAACAAGCAGGGAAAGTGATTGATAAATTATATTCCGTTTTCATTTAATATGTCAAGTACCCATCAAAAAGGTGATACAGCAACACTTTAAGTATCACCTTGTCAAGGAATGAATAATAGCAATACTTATTCATAACCAAAAAGAAGAGGAAGATAGTGACAAGAAAAATTATAGCACTATTTTGTTATGAAACACACAAACTGTATAAATACTGCATCATTAATAATATATTTTTAAAACAAAAACATCCAGATTAAAGACAACTAGTTTTAAAAAAGCCAGGACAGTTCTAGTGCAAGGTAATTAAATAATGTAGTTTTACTTGCAGACCACACAGCCCCTAGTTTAAGGTTATATGTGCGCAAAACAAAATGTTGTTAAGGGCCAAAATAAACATAATTTGTAATCAGATAAGTTTGAAACTGAATAAACATCCCTCATAAGTAGAATGTGTTATCAGTTAGTGATAAGCAGGTAATATTCTAGAAAAAAGGCTATAGGTTCAAAGATGTAGTTTTATATTCTTTACATAAATGTAAGTGTCACTGAGAACTAACAAGAAAAAAGTTATTTTATTTATTTATGGGATGAATCCTCAGTTTCAAGATTCAAGAGCTGTTGGTATAAATAATAATCTACACTTTTACTTTTAGCCCAGATATCACAAACTAATTTACCAAATGTATGGTAATTATGAAATAAAAATCGCAATTCATTTTTTTTTTGTACATAAAATTAATCATTATATTTAAAAAAAAAATAAATAGTATTTGAACACAGTAAAATTTGATTTATTAATCAGAAAACTTTTCAAATTTTTAATGAAAAGTAACAATCTAAATAAAAGTTCCTTAGAAGTTATAAATAAAATTTCCAACTTAATGAATAATAGTAACCTTATTAAAAGAAACTATTCCATACTGACTTCCACAGAGATGTGAATGTCCCTTTTTGCCCTGAGAGTATTTAACACTTATTCTTGTATTCATTATTTTTTTTAATCTGCCTTTTTTTAAACAGCTGTGCTGAACAATATTTAAATATATTTATTGAAAGCAAACAATTTTTTTTTAGTAAATTTAAAATTGTCAATGTGAAAGATTTGATTATTAGATAAGGGTGAAGTTTTTGTCTTTTCTCATTTTTTGATCAAAAATAATAGTCACCAAGTATAAAAAATTAATCCTCTTACATATATAGAGTTAATAATAAAGTCTGGGAATCATTAAATAATCTTTTATTACTTAAATCAGAAAAATGAAATTGTTAGCCAATGCTCCTAACTTGAAACAATCAACTTTTGAGACATCTTAAGAAAACTCAAACTCTAAATTTTTAAGAGGAGATGGTAGGTTTATGACACATCATTTTAAAGAGCACTGATTTTTTTTTTTTAGAAAAAAAGGTGCTCTACAATGCTACCTAATTAATTTAATAATTCCAAGTACACATTTAAGAAAAAATTCAACTGTTTCGTTTCTTACAACTGCTATTTTTTTCAATCATCAAATTATTGACAGCAACTTGACTGCTATGGTCATATGTAAATTTTTACGCATCTTTTGCAAAATTAATCAATAAGAATTGTATACAATGTAAGATTACAAAGTATCACATATTCTTATGATAATAAATCTTTGATATGTTTTTAGAAAAAAAAATAATAATAATGTGATTGTGGCATTGCTCTAATTGGTGTTACATAACAGTTAAACCGAATTAGGACAGATAATAGATACTTACCGTTCGAATGATTGAAATTTAAAAATAACATATGTTTAGGAAGGTTGAGAAATAATTATCAATTATTATAAATAAAAATGCTTTTTGATGTTAATTGTACAGCATTTAATTAAGGAAATAATTACAGTCAAATAGAAGAGATAATTACCATCAAAATAGAAACAATCACCTCATAATTGCTACAAATAAGCACATAATATGAAATGCCACCAGCAGAATTCAATAATTTCTGTTGCGTTAAATATGGTAATTAATCCATATAAATTTGATAGTGCAAGGAGTGCCTAAATTTTATTTTCACATTGACTATATAAAAACAATGTATAAAATTTTAAATTTTACAAAAAAAAACCATCGTTGTTTTAGTGGTGAGCATTGTCACTGATGGTTTTTTTTTTTATTAATACAGAATCCAGGATGATTAAATTTACATAATTTGATTATATTAATTGGATTTACAATACTTTTTAAATGGGTAACTTTGTCACTTGCATCTGTATGATTCTTTGACTTTGGAATGGCTGCACTATCTGAAAACAGAAACTGTCATACTGAATCAGCATTAATGGTTTGTTATGACAGCATAACCAAAGTTAAGTGTAAATATCATTTAAGAACCTTTTAATACGCATTATATTAGAATTTCTTTAAAATTTTAACGATAGAGATGACGTGATAAAATAATAGTTTTGTAATTTTGCATTCGTGAATTATAAAGTTTTTACTATAGTCATATCTATGATACCCCATTCAGTCATCTTCTGTTAGTGCCAATGAACCAATAAAAGCTTATTTCATTAGACTGGGTATTGCATGCTAAAATTTGTTTAAAACTTATCCCAGAGATAACATAAAAACAAATTATCCACAAGAAATCAGATTCAATTTTAAAATTTTGAGGTTTGTATATAATGCTGTAAAAGATCAGGGCATACATAAGAAAACTGTCTCAATAATGCGAGTCATATAATGAAATTTCCAAATTGAAAAATTGTAACTAGGCAATGTTAGTGAAGAAATTCATCATATCATGATGATAAGTCAGAGAAGTAACCATCTTAAGAGTATTTTTAAAGTAAATCTAAGAATGTGCAAGATGTTTCCCACCATTAAGATTTTTTTTTAGAGGGAAGGTTTCTACATGTGGATGACTATGAGCTAGTTTGAGAAAAAAATCATACACAATCTGATAAGAAATTTAAAGATCTTTAATGAAATCACTGATTTGAAGTAGACTACTACAAATGACATCAATAAAACATGTGTTATTTTTCATCATTGCTGAAAATACTAATATATTGCTCATCGATTCTACATGATCAGCCACAAGTGAAAATTTCATATAAATTATACAATAAATAATAATAATTAATGAATTGTTGTTTAAGAGATTTAGTGCATGTTTTTATTAAACGTAATAAATTTTGTGGTCTTAGTTTTTTGATCCAAAAAAAATTTTTCTCAGGACATACTGGCTAGGTATTTGACATAGGAGGAATTATTTTTCCTCATCACTGGGTCAAGAAGCTCAAGCAATATTTAAGGTGGCCAATTTGAAATAAATATGATCATTTCTTGCAGTATTACATTTTTAAGAGAGAGAGCATGATTGGTAGATAGGCAAAACTTTAGCTATAATGGAAATTCAGAAGAACTGGAGAGTCATTCGTGAAGAGAACAGCTGATTATTTAATTCATGACAAACACATAATTTATTCTGATGCTACATTACTTTTAAGACTCCAAAGTAGTGTTGAAAAAAGAGTTAGGTAAATACAATTACGGAAATTATCTTTGTTACTATTGCTAATTCCTCATACTTCCTAGTGATAAAATATACACCACTCAAGAATAACTCTATTTTAATAAGACAGCGTTGGAGTAGCAGTTAATTTTCAGCAGTTTCTAATATGCCACAAATTAAAAACATAAATAAAACTTATTAATTTGTAAGAAATAAAATGTATCATATCCAAAATAAGTAATGACTAAATAAATGTATTAAAGAAAAAGAAGAGTTAATGCTAATTTAATAATTTTTATTAATTCTTTATATATGAAGGCATAGGAAGTTCATATAATGTATATTAATTTCCATACCATTCATACTTACTGTGTTCATATTGTATACAAGTAAATATATTTGCAATTATAACTAAATGAAATATATGTACAAGGACATTAAGAATTGAACAAAAATAACAAATAGACTTTTTAATTATGGCTACAATGAAACGTTTACAGTGAACACTTAAATGGCAATAATAAATACGCTATATATGATTTTAAATAAATGACTCATGATGTTTCATAGTAGCATAATATAATAACAGTTTATATTTATTTATAAATACAATAATTATTTACAAAAGATTAATGGGATTAAATGTATATTAATTATTATTATTATTACATGATAACTGACAATATTATCATGAAATACAACAAACATCAACAAAATTACTTTGTACAATATGACGACATGAATATAAAGTCTTTTAAGTAGCATTTAACATGTGTAAAACTCGCTTCATCGATTAAACAAATGATGAAATTATTTTAAAATCCTGATATTATTATTGGTTAATTTATTGTCCACAAGACAATAGCTATAACATTACAAGCATTTTAATAAAAACTACTATTTTTTCCTTATGTTGTAAAATTTATGCAAATATTTATGAAGATAATATATATTTTTATACATAATTATATTTATAAATGTATTATTAATACTAATAATTCCTTTATAAATGTATATATTTATTTACCTTTTAAATGTATAAAAGTGAATAATATACATTTAAAAATTAAATACTATATCCACAAAAAATAATAAGATTAATAAAGGAAAAAATAAATCTTATTTCTTTCTATTTAATGAAAAATAAATAATAAATGATTCACATTGCTTTTTTCCTCTAAGTATTAGTTATTAATAAAGTAAATAAATTCCTACTTCACAGTCAGTGAATTTTTAAAAATCTTTTTATTTTCATTAAGACACTTGTTTTGCAGAGTAGAGCAGTCAATTTTATAATAGCAAAAGTTTTACATTATAAAAAATATACAAAGAAATATAATAATTATAACAGCAATAATTTCTATAACATACCTTTTTTTCTTTACTGATGCTTTTTATAAATGTATATACACTTACTTATACACACAAAAAAATGTTTAAATGTAACAAATATCTAATTATCAATTTGTTAGAATAATTAATACATAATTTTTAAGAGAACAATTACAAGTCATTGTTTACCACAATAACTTTTACGTGAAGAAATAATTTTCTATATTTAATATAAATAAAACAATAATAATCAGTTACTTTATAATTATATCATTACTTTGATAATAAAATGGGTGCAACTCTATAATTTTGGATAAAAAAGTGCAATAAAGTTGGTCGAGCAACACTTTTATGATATAGTTTTCTGAATGCTTTAATCTAATATACATATTAATTATATAAAGAAAAACATAAACAGAGTAAAATTTTCACCTTGCTTAACAAAGTATGATTTTAGTTTTCATAGAGACTGCAAATATATACAAAATAAGATTCTAAAGATAAAAAGGTTTGGACATCTTGTAGATGTCTAAACCTTTTTGAATGGTTGTCCAAACCAAACGGACAATATGTGTCCAAGACCACAAATTTTATTACTGTGGTTTTAGCCATATTATTATTATTAATAATTTGTAATTAGCTTGAAGGCAATACCACCTATTTATAGTAAAATATTCTTATATTGATCAATGTAGGATCTTCAAAGAATATAGAAAATAATAAAAAAAACCGAGATCAATTGATGTTAACATACATAATTTTATGATAATTTACATCTGGTAAAGGAAAAACAAATTGATAATGTAAGTCTACTCCAAAAAAATTGTATTTGAACAGGTATCTTACCATTAATTTTCTTATAAATAAATGTACATCAGAATCTTTTCTCTATGATAAAGTAATCATCAAAGACGATATCTAAACGTTATAAGAAAATATTGATAATTTTCAATTACACATATGGAGTGTAAGGATATTAAAAACAAATCTGAAAGTTATACAATGTACCTAAAATAACAGCAAGTGTTACAAGTCGAAAGTCTGATACAGAAAGGATGTTCGACACATTGAGAAAGAGGTACATAATATTAAGCTTTTTGAGGAGAGTAAAAAACAACTCTACAAGACACACAGAAGTTATGATCACTAATCATATGTTGGAAAGACTGAAAGCTCATTAAGCAGAGAAAGTACAGGAATTTCATAACAAAATTAATTTATCTTTTCTGGTAAATGTAAAGATTAATTCAACATTAATGTTTCCTGGAATAAAAATACAAAGTTAAGCAAGGAATTGCTGAGTAATTAAATGATAAAAAGTTAAATATATTAAAAAATTATTAATTTTACATTAAAACAACTATGGTTGAATAATATACAAATTTCACATCAATAATAAATATGATTAAATCCTATAAATATATGTATCTACAACATATTTCTATACAATTAAAGTGTTGTTAATTAAATATGATACAGATATTTATTAATCGTACAAAAATTCAACATTAATAACAAACATCTTATGTAAAACAAATAAAACAACAACTCATTTTTAACAAGATTAATGGTACAATAACAATTTAAAGCAAAATTCACTTAAAGTTTTCTACAAAAACTATTTACAGAGGTATTATCTCTTTCTCAAAGATTTCTTGGCTTTATGATTCCTCATTATACATTATCAAAAATAGTAGGACTAATTTTCTTTTTTAGGTGTTTTAACCATATCAAATTTTAATAAATGTCACAACTACTACAATTCCTTTGTGATGTTTTGTGATAATGTTATACATCCTTCATACTAATAACAGCTAAGCTAATAAGATTTTAGAAAGAGGCAAGGGTTTGATTTATTGTTTAATGAGGGATATTTAAAACTATTTTTTGAATATTTTTTCAAATACTATGTACAAAGTAGAATAGAATATTTCACAGAAACAATAAAAGTTTTTTGCCACTTACACCATAACTCATTAATACCTCTAGTCCATCCTCTATAATATGGAAATACAAACATACTATTGTCATTCATCATTTAATACTTTTTTTTTTAATGAGTGGTTTATATATTGTTACATAATCTTCTTTTCAGTTTTTAGGAATAATTTTTTCATATATTTTCCATTTCAACATTACAGTTGTTTTATATATTATTAAAAAGAATGTAATAAATGTTCTTTTCAGTTTAATTAAACACTTTCTGATTAAAAGGATATCATGTGAAGCAGATGTGTCACATAATAAAAAAAGTTTTCTTTGAAATAAAATTATAAGTAAAAATAATGAGAATTTGATATTTAAAACTAAAAGAAACTGGTTTGTTGAATGTAAAAGTTCATAAAAATTATACAGTAGTTTTCATTTAAAAATCATGCAACATAAAACATATGGTAACCCTAATAAAAATATAAATAATACAAAATATTTTATGAAGTACTCGACATTACTAACTTAACTTTTTCCAATACTTATAAGCTTGACAAATCTTGCTGTGTGCCACTTTTCAATTTTTTTTTTTATTATTAGTAAATACAAATTTTAATGAACATTTTATTCTTTAGTAGAGGATATGCAAGTCAAGCTATAAAGCCATACAAATGTAAACATCAAGTATTGCTGCTAATATAAATGAAAATACCTTTTTATATGCAAACGTAGTAATAAAAATTACCTAAATAATTAATTTAAAAGAAGTAATTAATATTCTAAATTATTAACTGATAAAGGTTTCTTATTTAAATCTAATACATTAACTCATATGGAAAGGAGTAACCAGTTTTTAATAAATAATGGATTTAACAAAATTCCAATACACGTATTAAATATAAAGTGTATTTTTAATCAGTAGTCCTGATTGCAATTAAATAGCTTACATTATAAGAAAAATGAAAATTACACAATAGTAAAAATGTTACTTTCTCACTAAGATTCATATGTAAAATTTCTTAAATTATTCACGTTATATATTGGGGAATAAATCGAATAGAACATTTATTTAAATAAAAAAATACTCTATATTTATATCTTTCCTTTTAATTCAATTTTATTGATAACAAGTTTTATTAATCATTTCTAAATCATTAGAGAAACACTAAACTTACGGTAAGTTAATATTCTACCACTTAATATGATAGAATAAATTAACATTTTGCAGCTAAACATTAAGCCATCAGAAAGACCAATAATCTGAACAAATATTTTAAAAATAATTTTATTCATAATTTAATTGTGGCAAATGCAAATGTTAACATTTTTTTTTTTACAGAACTGGAACTTGTACTATTCATTCAACATAAACTGATTTTATGCTGCAAAAAAAAAAAAAAAAAAAAATTTATTTATTGTAAAGTAAAAGTAACAATTAAATGTATAATTATTACATTTTTTCTACAAAACCAGCTAAAAGTAGTATCTTTTTAATGATTCATAGTATTGGTTAATTTTTAACTATACTATTAATTTTTTACTTATACTATATATATTTTTTAATTAGCAAAGTTTTTTCTCATATTTTGTTATAATATATAACACAAAAAAGCAAAAAAAAATTATGTACATTCATGTGACAAGATTATAAAGTGATTGACAATTACTTATTTCTCTGTTATACAATTCACACAATAAAATACAATATATTTAACTTTATATTATAACATCTGCATTCAAGTTATTAACTAATAAACAAAAAAATATGAATATTTTTTTTTTACACAGGCCAAAATACTGGTAAAATTTATTCCAAATGCCATCATTTGAAACATCAAATATTTGGAATGTTCAAAACCTTAATAAAAAAAAGTGAAATACAAAATAATGATATAAATAAATACAAACAAATACATTTTTTATATTAATAATTTACAGAAATGTTAACAGTATACCTATACTTACAATATACAAACAAGAGGTATAAATAATATACACATCATAACTTAATAGAATTATACAAATATATATATGTATTTATTTATACATACACAATACGATATTTACAATCACTTTAAAGAAATTACCATAGACAATTACTTAATTCATTTATAGTTAATAATCATCGCAATCTACATTTACATACATTGGAAAGGATTATTGTGCTTCACGAACATCATTCTAATCATACTAATTTTAACCTACAGTAACAGGACAGCAATCTATAAAACACACGATCAGAAATCTTTCAAAACTTCACTAATAAAATAAAAATTATTGAAATTTTCCTTTAATGAATTAAAAATGTATAATTAGAAAAAAAAACATTTAAACATTATTTACAAAGAACTTCAGATAATTGAAATATGAAACAAGAGCAAGATGTTTATTTAAAAATAAAAATTTGTAATGGTTTATCCCTCTGAATAGCTCTCACTAAGGCACACGCAAAGAATTATGATGGCCATTTTTATTTTAATAAAAAAACAATACCCGAGGAGACTAAATAAGTTTTTGTATAATCATATATAATTGGCAAACTTTTAAATGCTACTTAAAATTTTGTTTAAATCTTATATAAAGGGAAATGAAGATAACTTTTTAAAAAACAAGGGATTGACAAATTTTCAACTAATCCAATAATTAATAAAATTTATAACCCTAGAATACTTAAAATATTATTCTCTTTCTCTATGTAGAAATACATACACAACATATTTTTATTAATATAAAATATATACATTTACTTATGTTAATAAGATAAATAAGAAAATACCTTGAAAGTATATATTAAAATTATAAACAAACGGATATAAAAAAGCAGGCCTGATATAAAGCACAATGCTTTAAAATCAAAACAGTGAAATGATAGAATCGGTATAAATTTGTTAATTTTTTAATATGATGGTACTGAGAGATTTTTTAATTAAATAAAATAAAATTATTTTAATATTAAAAAAAACACTACTGTTGAGGACGGTTAACACTAATTGATGACGGTTAACAATGAAAATTGTTATTGATAATTTTTTTTTAGTTGCTTTCCATTTTTATTTTTTCTCTCATAAATATATTTCAAATGCTTAAAAAAAAAATTTAATTTTGAAGAAAATGTATATTATTAATAGGCTTCTTATAACATCAGTTAATCCTTCCATTCAAAAGACTTTTAAATAATCTCCAAAAAATAAATAGCCCAGAAAAAAATTGTATAAATTAATAATATATATTAATTTATACATAATACGTATTATATGTACATAATACGTATTATATACATAATACGTATATTAATTTCACAGAAGTAAAACAATGGA